>CM071874.1:24215135-24235568 GCA_036759665.1 Gynandropsis gynandra
ATAAGCCGCAGGGTCGTTAGAGTCGCATGGGTCGCATGGGTTTCATATGTCGCATGTGTCATTGGGTTGCTAAATTCGAATGGGTTGCATGGGTCACATGTGTTACATAATTAATGTAACGAACCAAGTAAGTACAATCATTTGAGGCCGCATAGGTCGCATGGGTCGCATAGGTCGCATGGGTCGCATTGGTCGGATAGGTCGCATATGTTTAATGAGGTAAATTTTATACAGGTGCTAGACCTTTATCGAAGGAGTCTGCGCCATATATTGAACCTTCACCGGCGAAAAGAGCAAGAACAGTGGTTCAAGAACCTGAAGGGGAAGAGGATTTTGTGTGGAATCCCAAGGGATTAGTAAAGGGCTTGATAAACCAATTTCCTTCCTTCATTGACGCTAGCGGTGACAAGTTGACTAATCTATATTGGTTCCTGAAGGCACCTCAACATGAGCGGTGGTGGAAATCTGAGCTAGATATTCCCCGGGGCCAAAGTTTTGGGAGATTATATTAAAGGCCAACGTATGGCTTAAAGATGATGTAAGTTTTTTTGAACCCTTAGTCTCACAGAGTTTTGTGTCATATGTATTCCTGTGTGTTAATTTGTTTTGCAGAAATTGGACGAGACGTTGATGGAGCTGTCTTCTCGCTCGGCATTGGATCCCAGCGCGAATCAAAATTATTACGTTTGTCATGTTTCTTTCATACATACGCTCTCGATGTGAATGTACGAGGATATGGAAACATTGCCGAAAATTTTTAGTGATTTTTTGAGTGCCAAGTATCCATTCAGAAGTACGAAGACACCAATTAGTGATTATGAAGGTTTTGTCTCAGTTCTAAACATTCCATCGGAAAATAATCAATGGGTAGGATGTCATTGGATAGCCATCAAAGCGGATTTCAAAAACCGATGCATCACGGTATACGACTGCAAGATGAGTCTTAAGGAAACCCATATCGATCCGGTGATTGAGAAGATAAGAAAAGTTGTCCCCGAGATGCTCATTCTCGGAGGGTTTCCTTCTTTGGCTTCTAGAGAAGATGAATGGAGGTATGTGTATTATGAAGGTCTGTCACAGAAACAAAGCGGGAATGACTGTGGTGTTTTCTCCTACAAATTCGTAGAAGCCTCGTTAATGGGGATGAATGTGTTTTGCTTAATTTGTGATGAAAATGTTACTTCCATACGTGAGAAGATGGCGTCCGATATATATAGTAATGGAGAAAATATCTATGAACCCGAAGAAAACTAACTTCATATTTGGTACATTGTTTTTTTTTGGACTGATAGATGTTTTTTTGGTACATTGTTTTTTTAAACATTTGGTACATTGTTTTTTTAAACATTTGGTACATTATTTTTTTAAAATATTTAGTACATTGCCGTAGGGGTCAAACGGTCGCAGAGGTACAAGGGTCACATAGGGACCCTTGCGACCCTTCCGGCCATTGCGACCCATTTGTCCATTTCGACACTCTCAAAGAGGTAAAAGGGTTACAGAGGGACATCTTCGACCCTTGGACCCCTGTGACCCTTGTCCCTCTGCGACCCTTGGACCCCTGCGACCCATTTGTTCATTTCAACATTTTCGAAGAGGTAAAAAGGTCATAGAGGGACCTCTTCGACCCTATGACCCCTGCGACCCTTGTCCCTCTGCAACCCATGCGACCCCTGTGACCCATTTGTCCATTTCAACACTTTCGAAGAGGTAAAAGGGTCACAGAGGGACTTCTTCGACCCTAGGACCCCTGCGACCCTTGTCCCTCTACGACTCTTGGACCCCTGCGACCCATTTGTCCATTTCGACCCTTCCGACCATTGCGATCCTTCCGACCCTTACGACCCATTTGTCCATTTCGACCCTTTCGACTAGTCTTTTCAATGTCAGACTACTGCTTTTTCCAGGTGCTAGCTATGCTTTTTATTTTACCAATACCACATTCAAGACCTATATTAAAGGTTCTTTAATGTGGTCAATACATGCACCTTGGTCATTCTTTGTATTTAGCGTCTTTCTGGAATTTTAGGAGTCAATTTATTTTTCGTTAAATATGAGTTTATAAATAGAGGAGTCCATCCGACGCATGCGACCCTATATGACCACATATGACCCATGGACGACTCTTGTGACCTATGTGACTCATGTGACTTGTCGTTTTGCTGTCAGACTCCTGTCTTGCAACCCATGTGACCCTTCCGACCCATGTATATAAGTTAACGTCTACGTCTCTTCTCTTAGTATGCGTATCTAACCCATATTTCTATGAAAAATCTTTTTTACCTTTGTGACATGTGTGGCGCAGTCACCATTGTCGACGCAGGGCATCGTGTTTCTATGTGTTACTCAAGGTCTTGGTAATCGGCGGACTCAGGCTCTATGCAGTCACTGACGAGTTGCGGGGGTGACTTAGGTGACAGTGTTGGGTCACTCTTCAAATGTTCACTAGAAGACGAAGTACATGGCAGGAGATGACTTAGGTGACGGTGTTGGGTCACTCTCTGCTAATGTAATATTTCTCCAGTGAACTCATGCGACCAATGCGACCCTCAATAAACTATCTCTCCAGTGGAAATAGAATTCGTGCAGAGTCTTCGATTGACGTTGTAAATATATTGTTTTGATTTAGAATCTTTGTAAATGTATTGTTTTGAATCAGAATCTTTGTAAATGTATTCTTTTGATTGGTTTTTTTATCATTTTATCATTATACACTAGTAAATTCGTCGATTTCGCATTTATTCATCCATATATGCGACCAAGCGACCCATGCCATTATCAATATATTTGAGTTATAAATGTCTAATTGAGAATTAATATAGATAATAATATAAATAATATCGACATTTGAACAAAATGTTAAATGTATTGTTTAATCATCCGTCGAGTTCTTAAAACACTACTATCACTTTTGAAACACAAGCATTGGTTATACACAACTCAACTAGGTACACATGGGTCACAATCTGTTTTAACCGTTGATTGACGTTGTAAATGTATTGTTTTGATTGGTTTTTGTCATTTTATCATCCTAAACCCGTAAATTCGTCGAGTTTGCATTTATTCATTAATATATGCGACCATGCGACCCATGCGACCCATGCGACCCTCATTTGTAATTAATTAGTTTGACGTTCTAAATGTATTGTTTGATTGGTTTTTGTCATTTTATCATCCTAACCCCGTAAATTCGTCGAGTTCACATCTATTCATCAATATATACAACCATGCGACCATGCGACCCATGCGACCCTCATTTGGAATTAATTAGTTTGACGTTGTAAATGTATTGTTTGATCGGTTTTTGTGATTTTATCATCCTAAACCCGTAAATTCGTCGAGGGTTTTTGTCATTTTATCGTCATAAACCCGTAAATTCGTCGAGTTCGCATCTATTCATCAATATATGCGACCATGCGACCCATGCGACCCTCATTTGGAATTAATTAGTTTGACGTTGTAAATGTATTGTTTGATTGGTTTTTATCATTTTATCATCCTAAACCCGTAAATTCATCGAGTTCACATATATGCGACCCATGTCACCCTCAAATTTGATTGGTTTTTGACATTTTTTTCATTTTCACCAGAATTTCCACCGCACTTTTCAACAAAATTTGAAAAAACTTTTCGAATTCCATCTGACGGCGATTCGATGTCAGTGTCATGTCTTTTCGTATTCCAGTCATTTCCTTTTTTCTAATAACGAAACACACTCTCTCTCTAACTCTCATCATCATCATCATCATCATCATCATCATCTTTCCGAAAATGCAAACGACTGGTGTTGGCGATTCGATGTTAAGGTCATCTTTTTCTGGTGAGAGGATTTTCACGGTACTAGTCACGTGTTCAAATCTGGCCGTAGATGCAGTGGTAAGTGAACTCAAACCGATTTATTCGATTCATCAAATCAAGCAGTATATGCATTAGTTTGGCGTTGTTGTAAATTTATTTGGTTATCGCAGACACTTCCGATACAGTTTGAGAGGTTGAATGGTCTTTGCGGTAGACGATGTAAGGTTGAGCTGATAACCAATTACACGGACATTTGGGAGGCAGATCTAAGGCCCGTGAAACGCGGTTGCGCTAGTATCACCAGGGTTTGGAAAAAGTTTTATCACGATAATGGCTTTAACGTGGATTGTACCCTTAAATTCGAACTGGACACCGTTCTTGATGATGTACTTTGTCTACTGCTTACCCCTATAATCTTCATAGATTGAATTCCGTTGTATTTTGATTGATTTGAACCTCATTTGAACAACAAAATTCATGTTTGTATTTGGTTGGTTTTTTTACTATTATTCAATGGAATGTATTATTGTTAGTATCGATGTTATTGTAGATTTACTATTATTGTAATAAGGGTCGAAGAGGGTCCAAGGGTCGCAGGGGACAAAAGGTCGCAGAGGTACAAGAGTCGAAAGAAGACAAGGGTCGAAGGGAGATAAGGGTTGCAGAGGGTCCAAGGGTCGCACAGTCCAAGGGTCGAAGGGAGGCAAGGGTCACAGAGGGTACAAAGGTCGCATGGTCCAAGGGTCTAAAAAAATGTTTACTCGTTGATTCAATTTGTTCTTTTTTTTATCAGTTTATTTGTAACATAATTTTGGAAATGGATAATTCAACTTTATAAATTGTAATTTTTTAAAAATTTATTCATATTATTTTTAAATAATAAACCGTAAAGGGTCGTAAGGGTCGCACCATTTGTCCCTTGCGAACCTTTTACTCGTTCGACCCTTGACCCTGCGGAGAGACAAGGGCGCACGGGTCCAAGGGTCGCAGAGGGACAAAGGGTCGCAGAGGTATAATGGTCGAAGGGAGATAAGGGTCGCAGTGGTCCAAGTGGTCGCAGAGGTATAAGGGTCGAAGGGAGACAAGGGTCGGAGGGGGAAAAGGGTTGCACGGTCTAAAGGTCTAAAAAAACGTTTACTCCTCGATTATGAAAGATGTAATTTGATATATTGTTCTTTTTTTAACAGTTTATTTGTAACATAATTTTGGGAATGGATAATTCAACTTTGTACATTGTAAATTTTTTTTTAAAAAATTATTCATATTATTTGTAAATAATTTGTAAATAATAAATTATTTTGATTATATTGTTAGTATCACTGTTTTTGTGGATTTAGTATTATTGTAACAAGAGTCGTAGAGGGACAAGGGTCGCAGGGGTCGAAGGATTGCAGAGGAACAAGAGTCGCAGGGGTCTAAAGGTCGCAGAGTTATAAGAGTTGTAGGGGTCCAAGGGTCGCAGAAAGACAAAGATCATAGAGATCTAATATTCGAGAGGGACAGAGATCGCAGAGTCGAACTGGATCATTCGATCAAATTGGATTGTAGGGATATAAGATATTTTGGAAATATAAATATTTATAAAAGTATTTTTTAAATTAATTTTTTTTTGTTTTTTTTGAAAGGAGAATGTTTTAAAGGATATTTTTGAAGTTAGACAAACCTGTATATATAAATTGAATTGTTCCGGTTATTTATTTTATTTAGTTTTTTCTAGTTATTATTATAAACTATAATATACGACGTCGTCGTTTCACACGTTTTCCTCTGTTCTTTCTCTCTCGCATCTCGTGTGAAAGTGATATGTCACCCGGCGTCTCCAGATCTGTTCGAATTCCTCCGCCAGATCCAACCGGGAAAATCTTGACCTAGTTTCCCTAGGAAGAATCCGAAAGGGATTATGTCGCACAGCGATACTATACCTCTTCATTCGTCCTCTCAGTCCGACATCGACGAGATCGAGAATCTTATCAATGTCAGCGTCCAATCTGGTCCAGCCACCGTCCTCCCGGCCCGGCCGCCTAGCCCGACCCGGCCTTCGATACCCGTTTCCTCCTCCCCGTTCATTCAATCGAACCTCCCTCCGCTTGCTCCACCGTCTTCCTCTGCCGCACAGAAGGTACCGTCGGTTCCCGCCCCTCCATCTCTCCCGCCCGCCGGGAAGTCAGGCGGTACCGTCGGTTCCCGCCCCTCCATCCCTCCCGCCGGCGGGAAAGTCAGGCGGATCGAATACCATCGGAGCGAGCGGGTTTGGATCCCCGCCTAACACGCCGCTGACGGATGTTTGGGACACTGTGAAGCGAGATCTGTCGCGGATCGTTAGTAATCTGAAGCTCGTGGTGTTTCCGAATCCGTACAGGGAAGATCCGGGGAAGGCGCTTAGAGATTGGGATCTCTGGGGACCGTTTTTCTTTATCGTGTTCTTGGGGCTGACTCTTTCGTGGTCTGCTTCCGTCAAGAAGGTCAACTCTCAGATTCCGATGCATAACTCATCTATCTCTATTGATGCATAACTCAGTTTCCTGAAGTCGATTTCTAGCTTTCAGACATAGGCTTATTTGCTCTTTAACTTGAACAAGATTCCAAGGAACTCTGCTTTCTTTCACTATCTTAATCATCAAGATTGGCTCCATAGATGCAGCATGAATTTCGAAATTCACTTCTTTACCCTAAGGTTGTTCTTAAATGTCAGATTTATCCGCTAATTTGGTCAGCATTGGAGATATATAAGGAACATTAGGATTTAGGATTTAGGATTAAGGGTCTGATTCTCATGGTAAAGAAACTTTAGGATCGTTACAAATTATTTGGCCTTGTTGAGTGGCATGTTGTAGGGGACCATTCTTCATAGATTCCAGCTGATAAACGGCTGATATTGTGATAAGTACTGAGAAATTATCTAGCAAAGTCGAAGGGAATAGATGATGATAGTTTCAATTGTTTGATGTGTTTGGATTTCCCGTTGTGTTGCTTTGATATTGTGTTATAATTGTTCGACTTTCTTTTATGGATTATCCTACATTTAGCTCGTTTCTCAGAGTCACAAAAGAATTACATTGTTCCATATATGTGCTGTTGCTGTGAGTCTTTCTCAATTCTTGCAATTGCCCTCGATCACAATCCATTTTGATGTAATTACAGTCGGAGGTGTTTGCCGTTGCATTTGCACTACTGGCCGCTGGAGCCGTCATTCTTACACTAAATGTGCTGCTCCTGGTAAGGCTTCTCTGTATTATTCCTTTGTATGCTTACGCAAACGCATGTTGTCACGCCGATTTGCTTCATTGGACAAAGTTGGTTAAAGCATCTTCGTCTTGACTGACAACGTAATACCTCGCTAGGGTGGACATATAATCTTCTTCCAGAGCTTGAGCCTCCTTGGTTACTGTCTATTTCCGCTGGACATCGGAGCTGTGATCTGCATGCTGAAGGACAACGTAATAATCAAAATAATCGTCGTGTGTGTAACGTTAGCCTGGAGTTCGTGGGCGGCTTACCCTTTCATGAGCTCGGCTGTGAACCCTAGAAGGAAAGCTCTCGCCCTGTACCCTGTCTTCCTCATGTACGTATCTGTCGGCTTCCTCATCATCGCCATTGATTAAAATGGAATGAGAAGATCACAGGCATTCTCTCTAATCGTCAGTTCAGAAACATGAGAAACTTAAAGGAAAGCTCACTCCCACAAACCCGAGTTCTTCTTGTTCGTGTATACTCATGTCTTCGACCCTTTTTTGTCACAAACTCTGGTCGATGTCTCTTTATAATGTTCACGGTATTTGTAAGAAACTGTCGGTTATTTCTTGGACATATATAAAATGATTTTGAAATTAGTTTCCATCCTCCAACTCCAACAAATATACATATATATATATATCCCCTGGCATGTGTGTGAGTATAGATGTCAAATGGTTTGGCAGATTCAACCATCCAAAATTAAATAGGTTATGATCATTGATGAGTTAGGTAGTATTTAACCTATTGAGTAGTATATATCAGTTGTTCGGGGATTATATGGGTTAAATGTGTTATGTAGATTATTAATATATATATATATATATTTGTTTAAATTTATATATTATATCATTTTATATTTGAAATTAAAGTTTTAACATGAATCATATAATTGGAAATCTTTTGGTATTTAAATTCCAATTTCAATTTCATTCCGAATAGATGTTATATTTAAAATTTATGAATGAATTTAAAATTTTAGAGACAAAATTTTGTTTCTTCTCTATATTTAAAGATTAAATTTTGTTCATCCTTAAATTTAACACGAATGTTTTTTTTACATTAAATTTAAGAACAAAATTTCATAGACAAACCCTAAATTTAAAATAACATTCATAATAAAAATTTGTTATGTCCATTAATTTAAGGACGAAATTTTAGATATCGATTTTGGTTTATCTTTAAATTTATGGACAATTAGTTTGTCTCTAAATTTGGAGAAACAAATTCACTTTCTCTAGATTTAGGGACAAATTTTTAGTGATAAAATTTTTGTTAGTTCATAAACTTGGAAAAGAACAAAGTTTTATATGTCTCAAAATTTAAGCATGGATTTAGTTTAGATACTAAATCTAGGGACATAATTTTATTGACGGATTTTGATATATCTAGGGGTGTCGAATCCGGGTTTTAGTTTGGGTTCCTCAGGTTTCAGTTCGGGTTCATCGAGTTTTAAATTTGGACTCGAATGTTTTCAGTTTGGGTAAAAAAAATGAAACCGAAATAACCCAAATTACGTTTGGATTGTTAGGTTCTTTGGGTAGTTTAGGTTATTTAGATTATTTAGATTTATGATGGTTTCATTTTCATACATATTTCTTGCACGATTTTTGAGATGTTTACGATATAGATGCGATGTTTACGTATGATTTTTGTCTTTGTTTTATTCGTTTTCGTGTTTTAGTTTTTTTATAGGTTTTAATGCATATTCGGTTCATTTTGGAGCTAAAGGACGTACACGGGACAAAGTACTAACATCGAGGATCATAATGCAACAAAAGGGACGAGTATCGGTAAGGACTAACACAACCCACACGGGGCATTCACCTAGCCCGCGCGGGCTACAACCTCCAGCAAACTCAGCAGGGCTCAGGGCGCTCCTCAGCACGCAGGGGTCTTCAAGGCAGTCCTCAACCTGCACGGGGCACACCTCAGCCCGCACGAGGCACTTGTTCCAGCAGACACAGCACAGTTAGGGCTGTGCATCAGCCCGCGTAGGTCGCGTCCGTCACCTGCAGAAACAAGAAAAGGAAACTTGCGGAAAAGAGGTAAAGAAAGTGGTTAGTTGCCTACACAAAAAGGAAACATTGTTAGAGAAGAGAAATGAGAGTTATATGGCTGGAAAATAGAATGGAAACGTGCCCAATTACTCAAGAATAGAAATCAATGCAAAGAAGAATGGAAATCTCACAAAAACAGCAAGCTGCAACAAAGAGGAAAGAAGAGGAAAGGAAGTGAATGAACAAAGAGAAAATATAGGAGAAAAGGAAAGAAAGAAAAGAGGAAAGACAAGGAGGAGAGCTAGGGTTCGTTCACTTCAGTTTAGGAGAGGAAAAACACAACCATTAGAGAGAGGGAGTTGCAGAAAAAGAGTTGTAGAGAGAGAGTTGCAAAAAGAGAGTAGAGAGGAGAGCTGTTCGTGTGATCTTGGGGATGAGACATTCAAGGGGCATTGGAGATCAATTCAAGACTTCAGTTTCGTTTGATTTTTATGTTCTTTAGACTTTCTACTTCGATTATGTTGTTTGCTTTTGAACGCATGAGCGAGTAGTTGTTTTGTTCTAGGAGAAGGGATTAGCCCTTGGCTATCCCGGAACCACTTTGATTTATCTTTGAATGCAATTTCCCGTTTTCGTTTATCTATTCTTTATTTGAGTGCTTCATTGACTTGTGTTTGTGATGGCCACATAGATGCATGTTTTAGGAACTTAGGAGAATGACCAAGAGGAGAATTCTAATTCCGGAGAATCAGGTTTAGGACAACCGAGGTTAGGCCACGAAAGTAGTGTAGCAACGGTTGAGGGTAAAATGGATGAATCACATAACTTATGGGTTTAGCTTAAGGTCTCAGCCACCAAAGTAGGGGATAACTTGACTAGATCACCTGTCTATGCCTTGAGAGAAGGTGGATATCATATTAGGATCATCTCCTTTAGATAACTTAATTGGGATTGCATCATTAGATAGGTTGATTGTTGGTTTCGGCTATCTTGTGGTGAAACCGGATTCCTCGAATGTTTGTCTCACTGTTAAGAACTCGTAGTTTATTTTTTTATTGTTTCATTCTCAAAACCCATATATTGTTCGTTTGCAAGTTTGATTCGTAGTTTGAGTTTAGGTTGTGTTGCGTAGTCCCTGTGGCATCGACACCTAGAGTACTACACACGTGTCGTGCACTTGCGGGTAGTTTAGGTTAATAATTGTTTAACTCTGGATACGTATCAAGTTTTTTGCACCGTTGCCGGGGACGATTATCAACACGTCTTAGATTCGAGCCTAGAGTCATTCTTTTTTTGTTTTTGTTTTTCTTTTCTTTTCTTTTATTTCTTTCTACCTAATTCCATTTATTTGTCCTTTGTTGGTTTATGACCAGATCTCGAGGGGGCTTCCAGTCTATTCCAAATCAACTCCGAGATCGTGCACACTTGCAGACAACTGAGAAAGAGCAAGGAAGAAGGTAACACAGAGCCGTTAGATCAACGAGATATAGATAATCAGAACGACCATGGACAGCCTCAATTACCTATCGGTAATTTTGGGCATATGCAGCAACAACGACTCGCACCTCAACCGCGAGACAGGCTCCTCCACCACGTCGCCTCAGAGATTACGTGGCGCCAAACATGAACAATGTGCAAACAACCATATGGATGGCTGCTGTTTCTAGGGAACAGTTTGAGATTAAGCCTGCAATGTTCAACATGCTTTATCAGAAGCAATTCATGGGTGGAAATCACGAGGACCCCCATCAGCATCTCAGAGACTTCCTAGAATTTTTCGGTACATTCAAGATACACGGAGTCTCAGAGGACGCGATCTTACTGCGTCTCTTCCCCTTCTCAATTGGGGGACGAGCGAAAACATGGCTGCAATCGCTTCCCGCTGGTTCAATCATGACTTGGTATCAGCTATGCACATTGTTCCCCTCACGATTCTTTCCTCCGAGCAAGACGATTCAAATGAGGGGGAAATCACAACGTTTAGATGCAGAGATAGAGAAACGTTGTTTGAAGCGAGCGGTAGATTTAAGGATCTTCTACAGATGTGTCCACACCATGGTCTCGAGTAGTGGTACGTTATGCAATCCTTTTACAACGGAATTTCAGATGAACACCGAACGATGTTGGATAACGCTGCTCCAGGATTGTTTATGGATTTGAGCGTCGAGGCGGTATATGAGCTGATCGATAACCTCGCCATGAACCGCACTATGTGGTCAACACCGAGAGGTATGCCTAACAGCACTCGATGCCTATATGAGCCGAATCAGAGCAGAGCGATAGGCAACACACCAAACACTATGTACTATGTGAATTGTGGAGATACAGAACACGTGGCTTATCAATGCACGGTACATGAAGACTTCTAACAGATGAACTATGCCCATCAGCAAGGAAACACACAAATCGGGAATACCTACAACCTGAATTGCAGGAACCACCCGAATCTTTCGTATCAAACGACTCAACGTATTCGGGATTTCAACAAAGACAACAAACATACCAGCAAAATAATTAGCAATTCCAGCAAGCTCAGCAAGTTCCGAAAGCTCCTCAACCTCCTCAAGCCCCTTCGTCAAACCTTGAGGGAGTGATGCTCGAATTTATCAAGGAGCAAAGGCAGCAACAATCGACTCACGCCAAATTCAATGTGGATGTGGGGACAACGATTAGAGAGCTCAAAACTCATATGGAATCCTTGAAAACACATGTGAAGATGTTAGAAAATTCCATAGCACAACAGGCTGCCTCATCATCTCGAAATCCTAGACAGTTTCTCGGTAAACTCGATCTTAACCGGAGAGAGCACGTGAACGCCATCACCTTGCGCAACAGTAATGTGATCGAGAATCCGCCCCTGAAAGAGCAAGAGAAAGCTGTTGGAAAATATGTGGATAAAAGAAAAGGGCATTGTGAGAGAGGAAGGAGCTGAACCAGAATTGGAAGAACCCTATGTTGCTCCACCGCCGTTCAAACCTCCAATACAGTTTCCTCAACGGTTGGTGAGCAGCAAGAACGAAATAAGGTATGGATTGTTTGTAGAGATTCTCAAGAAGCTTCACATTACCATAAAATTCCTAGAAGCCCTCCAACAAATGCCCACGTACGCCAAATTTCTCAAAGAAATTCTATTCAACAAACGTCGTATCGAAGAGAGTGAGACGCTAGCACTCACCGAGGAATGCAGCGCCGTTCTTCAAAACAAGCTGCCCCCAAAGTTGAAGGATCCCGAAAGCTTCTCCATTCTATGCACAATAGGTAATCTTGATATTGACAAAGAATTGTGTGATTTAGGAGCAAGCGTGAGCCTCATGCCACATTCGGTCTTCAAGCGGATGAACTTCGCTATCTCAAACCTACCAAGATGTCTCTCCAACTTGCTGACCGTCCGGTAAGATATCCGGTGGGGATTATTGAAAACATTCCCACCAAGGTAGGTAATGTTTGTATACCAGCTGACTTTGTTGTACTTGATATTCAAGAGGATGCTAGGATACCTATTATTCTTGGTAGGCCGTTCTTACCTATTGCAGGTGCGATGATAGACGTACACCAAGGAAAACTTTCCCTAAGTGCTATTGAGGCACTACGGGATGCCCCACACGAGGAGATTCCACGTGAAACACATGCTGATTTCGTAGTGGAGAAGGCGCCCAAACTAGAGCTCAAATCTCTCCCTTCTTCTCTTCGGTATGAGTACCTTGGATGTAATGATACATACCCCGTTATTGTGAATGCTAACTTGATCGCAAATGAGACGCAAAAGCTACTTGAATGCTTAAGGAAGCATAGGAGAGTGATCGGATACACCATCGGGGATATCAAGGGACTAAGCCCTTCGTTATGCATGCATCGAATACTCATGGAGGACGGGTATAAACCATCCATCGAAGCGCAAAGGCGGCTGAACCCCAACTTAAAAGAGGTAGTGAAAAAAGAGATACTAAAACTTTTGGATCCAGGTATCATATATCCTATCTCAGACAGCGAATGGGTGAGCCCCGTGCATGCCGTACCAAAGAAAGGAGGAATGACGGTAGTACGCAATGATAATGATGTCGGAAATATCAAGCTAAATATATTTCCTAGACCACTTCACCGCAAGTGTACGGTTCGTGTAGTACCAGGGTCGAACTTTAGGGACTAAGGCAGCCAATCCTAAGAATATCACTAAACTAAGACGATGAGAAGTAGGTGATGGCGTGGTGTAACGATCTAGAAAACTAAACTAATGGTGGAAACGATAAAAGGATGTGGAGGACTTGACAATGACGAACACTACGGGTGTCAGGATACCGGGAATCGTATGGATGTAACAACTAAAGATCATAAACCTATCGAATTATCTTGATAATGGGAAATTCATGCTCTAAGGTGAGGAATGATTCTGCCGAGCCTAGACCTCCTAACCATGAGTACGTGCAACCCTATCTTCCAACAGTGATTAACCGTACTATGGCAGCTTTACGAACGCAATCCTAATTCCTAAGTCGATTAACTGACCGGTCAGATTCTCATTAATCGAACTTAACCTACAACTCAACGGTTCCGGATTCATACTTTAACCTTCCAGCAAAATATGAATTCCTATGTTACTAAGCGGGCAACACTAGTATAAGAGTTATGATGTTGATTGTAGGACCATATCAAAATAATACGATAGATCTAAGCGTTAACGCATAAAATTGTACATCCGTTACAATCCGATATCCCTAACCCATAGTTGGGAATCTACTCACGCATGGAGATTACAGACGAAGAAGATGCCATAACCCTAAACATGATAAACCCTAGGAAACTCGATGCCTCGATCTTCCCTATTGTGTTACCGAAGTGTGGATTGATGCTTCTCCCCTTCTCTAACGTCTCCCAAGCCTTTCCTGATGATTTCCAAGCCTTTCCTTGCCATAGGCGTCGCCCCCATGCGTCTGGATCTGTTCTGGTCTATTAATTTGCTCGTTTGAATTCAAGCTCTAGTTTGTTGCGAGAAAGGCGGCCCACTCGGGTACACCTTTTACCCGGTCGTGTAGAGCCTCACTCGGTCGTGTAGTTGAACAGCCCGAATCGTGTAAACTCTCGGGATTTTCAAGAACAATTAACTGCCCGAGCGGGTACCTTATGGCGCCCAATCGGGTATTACTACCCGATCATGTTGTCTTCTTGCCCAGATCGTGCAAGGTGTTGCAATTAAACCCTGTAGGTTTTGTCCGAGCGGGTAGACCTCAGTGCCCGAGCGGGCACTCTTCAATTCTTGATTTTGCTCTTTTCCGCTCGTTGCTCGGGTGTTCCTTTGAGATCCGAGGCTTGATTTTAGCTCCGAGTGAATTATATCTTAAAATGTGTGGTTTTACTCAGGAATTCGCCTTTTTATGCTCGTTTAGGCCTTGTCGCCTTAAAACCTGAAAACCAACAAAACGGGCGTATGTAAAGAAGAATCATATCGGAAATGTAACTCTAACTAAGAAATATATGCGAAAATGACACTAATACCTAGCCTAAAATTGATACACTTTACGTGTTATCAAACTCCCCCAGACCTTAACCTTTGTTTGTCCTCAAACAAAACTAAAGACAAGTACAAGAAGTATCTAATAACGATGGATACTAGCACAAAAAGTTCGAAGAGTTAGTCATTCCGCAAATCAACGCGTCACATGAACAAAAGTCTAAGCGTACCGAGTATAGCCTTATATCTACCGAAAGTTCTGAGCCATGAAATCCTACCAAAAGTCTAAGTCTATTTCACAACCCTAGATAACGTCCAAGCAATCTCCATACCAATTTCCCTAAGCTTTTGATATCATTAAAATCGCTTTTCTCGTTCTAATTTTTTTTCGATACTTAGATCCACGCTTTGTTCCTAGGACGTCGAAGTCGAAGAGGGATGACTTTCTACTTAGACCCAGGCTGCCTATGGCACACTCTTAAGGTTGCGTGACCTTAGCGGAGTGAAGAGGTGCATTATTGGAGATCTTACTATTATTATTTCTTTTTTTTTCTTGATTACGCATCACTCTAACCCTTAGGACGTAGAACAGCTCCTCTACTCACCACTTAGACCCGAACCATCGATCATCGATGTACTCATGTCAATCCTAACTCGGAATAGTCATAAACTTATCCTAGATGACAGCGGAGTATAAGCGTGTGGCATCTAATAACTATGAACGGTATAGATATATCAACTAAGCAAAGGCTAGACGATATACACAGAGATATGACTACTTGGTACCAAAATCTAAGAGGTGAATTCAACTATAGATAAGGGCTTCAAACACAACTACTCGACTAATCGGTATCCAAAAGGCTTCTAACCAAACGTAGACTATTGTTCACGATTCGACAAGGTCGCAAAGATGACTAAAGCTTAAATTTTTTTACTAAGTATCCATCTTATTCCGAATCCTAAACCTAAGCCTAATCCTAAGCGCAAATATGTCATTCTAATGAAAAATCTGTATCACTCTAAATGAAGAGTACCCCCAGACCTGAACGGAACACAGTCCCGGTGTTCCAGATCCATGAGGGATACCCGCATGCCAAAACTCGAGAAAATAGAAAAAGTAAGAACGAATACACTTGGTGTGTTATGCTTTCTCGAATTGTGATACATCCGGATTGTGTGTTACTCTCTTGCTCTAATGCGGGTGTTATCGTGGAAGACCTGAGATGAGAATCATGCAACGCAAAAGATAGAGCAAGGATCACTAAATCAATAAGTCTGAAAGAACATACATATGCGCGATAACTAAAAAGAAGAAATAAGAAAAATAGGTTCATAAAACATGAAAAAGAAAAAAAAAGAAAATGAAAAAGGAAGAAATGTGGTCTAATCCTCTTCCACTCCACCGCGGTTGGCCGGAGGGTCTGCTGGCTCCACGGGTGCCCCTTCCCCAGGTGGGAAGTAGAAAGACTGTAGCTCATACGGGATGTGCGGGCGATACGGAATAGCGCCAGTATGGTAATCCTGAGGGATCGGCACGTACGGTTCCTGTTAATGCTGCATACTGAGCTGCTGGAATCTACGGACGGACTCCGTGAGGTAGTACGTGTGCTGCATCGATTGCTCTTGGAACTACCGCTGCTCCGCATACCTTGCAGCCTCGATGTCGTGTCTCGCCGCCTCCAGGTCGTACCTCTCCTCGGTCATAAAAGACTGATACCTAGTCTCCTCCGCGACATACCTGAGAGCATCGGAGATACCTTCCATGGAAGGAAAGTCGGAGCAATGATGAGGATACTCTGGGCGGGCACGTGAGTGTGTGGCGCGTCGGCTGCGCTGTCGGGACATAGACGGTCCTGGTGCAGCGGCTGGAGGCGGATCTACCTCACCTAGCCTCGGGCTGATGTGTCCGATGGCTGGATCAATCCTGAATCGGGAGCCCTCCTCGTCTAGACCCGTCATTTGAATCTCGCGTAGGTCGACTTCTAAGTTGCGACCGTGCTCGTTCTTCTAGCTCCAGATGACTCTATACCTCTCTATCATAATCGCCCTTCGGTTGTGCAAGTTCTAAAGGTTCAGCTCGGGCTCCTCGTTGATTTTGTCCTCAGTTAGGATGCCAAGGTTGATCCCGACTCTTCGTTCTATCATCGTGACGATGCCACCGCACATGATCTTTGTATCTGTGCTACACTTCTCGGTGGCGATGTCATGGAAATGCCTCATGACTAGCGACGCCAAGTCGACGTCTAAGATGTCCCACTCGTCTGCCGCAAAGCCTGACCGCACTACCCGCCTAAGGTACGCCAACTCTGTGTGGTTGACTCCGCCTTGTGCTCCTTTTCCTAGTATGGAAGAGACTAGGAAGTAATGAAAGTACCTTAGGGCGGGGTGGCGTATGTGACTGGCCTTCCATCTCGTCGAGTAATCACCATACGCAATCTGAGCCCAGAATTGCGCTTGACGGTTCCGGTTGTGCTCAGGCATCTTTGTGAAGTTGCAATGTGGAGCGTCAAGTATAATCGCGAACTGTCTCGCGCCGAGCCTGTAGTTCTGTCCCAGCAGACGGAACTCCATGAATGCTCTCTCCTGATCTCCGGACTCGGGGAAAAATGTAGCGTAGGACGCGAAGAACTCCGCTGTGAGGTTGCGGTAGGTGTATTCCTACGTGTCCCTCAGTCCCGTCCATCCCAAGGTGTTGAAGATGGTGTCTATGTGCTCCTCGATGTGGAGAGCTCTCATCACTTCTGAGGATAGGAAGCGGGATGGGAAAATCCACGGCTGCAGCTCGGTGAATCTCGACTTCTGACCGAACAAGAAGGTTGTCGTCCGGTAGTTGTATTGCTGGTGAGACGTGGTGATCGGCATGTAGGGCGTTAGCTCCGTGACAGCATCTGATTTTGCCGGCCATCCGTGTTCTGTATCATAGGCGTCAGATCGGCGTTTCTGTGAGCTCTGAAAGATCTTCGGGGCCATCTACAAAACAAAGGAATAAGAAAAATTGCATGTAAGACACTGTTTGCAGGGTGCCCGATCGGGTAGAAGAGGTAGCCCGGTCGGGCTCAAATGTGGCAAAATACCCTTGTAGGCACTGCCCGACTTGGGCGAACTAATAGCCTGATCGGGTGTAAAAGCACGATGCCCGATCGGGTGCTAACCCTAGCCCGATCGGGTGGAAACGCGAAATCGTGACCTGCAGTTCGCGTTCCATAGCTGAATCAACTATTTCAACCTAAATTTTCTCTAACCAGGCCTAAATCTAGTCCACAGCAGTGCAAATCACAAAATAATTCATGAATATACCTAGGATTCGAGAGAAAATTTGAGAGGTTTTCGGGTTTTTTCAAGAGAGGGGAGGAAGAAAGGTATTTCGAGTAACCGGTGATGATGGTGAACAGCGGCGGTGCACGAGCGACTCCGGCAGGTGAGATTGCGGCGTGAGGGGCTGAAAGTTCTGGGAGCATGCTCGGGTGAAGTTTGTGAAGTGTGAACGGCCTCTTCGGTTACTCGAAATATAACTTACCTGTGCAGAATTTACGGTGCCCGATCGGGTCCTCTAAAGTCGCCCGATTGGGCGTCTCTCGTATTGACCTACCCGCTCGGGTGGATCTGTATGCCCAATTGGGTTCTCTTGGATTAGTCGTTGCCTGCTCGGGTAGAGGTGTCTGCCCGACTGGGGAGTGCTGCAAAACAGAAAAATTCTATGAGGAAAACTATGCAGCAAAAATCGATAGACCACTAAATTCCTAAATCCTAGAAAAATTGTCCAAATCCTAAAAAAAATATTAAAAAATAAAATGGAAAAGATAAAAGGATACGGGGCTCGGGTTGCCTCCCGAGAAGCGCTTGTTTTCGGTCTTTAGCTCGACCCTAGCGTCTTCATACGCGTGTAATGTCGGAAAGAGGAGGTATGCCTCTTCCGTCCTCTAGCTGATCAGCATGACGTTGGTCGAACCCTGGAGGGCTTTTGACTTGCGATCCTCAGTTCTTCTCGTTCGATCGCATGACTCCTTCGTATCTCCTTCGATTTCGGTTTTGGTTGACCGTTTCCTCTGTATTCCATGCGGGATAGGAGTGTATGTGGGTCACCGAGGGTGTAGGAGATGGTGTGACCGTAGATACGTTGCCCGCGTTGAAATCTCGGTTGAACCATGCGGATTGTGGTTCTTCTCTTGTGCCCGATCAGGCTCCTTCTGTGCCCCGCTCGGGTAGCCTGAAGAGTAATTTACCCCCGTGAGTGATGCACGCGTCGGGCTGTGAGGTAGCCCGGACAGGTTCTCATCCAGTCCTTCTGCCCGATCGGGCTCACGCACCCACCCGCTCGGGTGGCTAATTGAAGCATTTACCCCCGTAGGTATTACCGTAGTCGGGCTGTGAGGCTGCCCGACCGGGTCTCCTAAATTTGGCTCTGCCTACGCGGGTGGAGTATGTTGCCCGCTCGGGTCACTTCCCTGTTGAGGGAATTTTTGCTTCTCCTTGAACTGCGTGAGAGCGTCCGATTTTGCTGGTGATTGAAATTGACTCCTGGTGCACTCGGATAGTGGTATCTCCTCTTGATGGATGTCACGATGTACACGTTCAATCTTCTGCGTTGGTGCATCCGTCGTGGTAACGTGCATTACGGGTTCGGTCATATATAACTTCTTCAATGCCTCGTCGAGTTTGAACTCGATAGACTCGTCCCTGAATTTGATCACTAGCATGCCTTCCGCGCAATAGATGACCATCTTTGTCGTGTTGAGGAATGGTCGTCCCAAAATGACGGGGATCTTCGGATTGATCTCCATGTCCACAACGACAAAATCCGTGGGGAACCAAAATTCTCCCACTTGCACGACAACGTTCGTCAATATACCCACGGGACTCCGTACGGATTGATCAACCAATGTGATTTGCATTCGCGTGGGTTGAAGATCTCCTACTCTATTGAGTTTCTCAACAAGGGATAGTGGTAGCAAGCTCACACTCGCTCCGATATCTATTAGTGCATGCTCAATTTCAAAGACATAAATCTTACAAGGAATGACGAAGTTACCTGGATCGGGCATCTTCTCGACCATGGTAGGAGGCTGTATAAGGGAGTTCGTGACCATTACCATCTCATTGTCCATGGTTCTCTTCCTCATTATGATGTCTTTGAGGAATTTCACATATGATGGGATCTTCTCTTGCAGTCGTGGAAGGTATTGGTTGCCCTACCGTGTTCCAGCTCCTTAGGAAAATGGCATTTACTTGCTCATGGGGGTTCAGGGTTGTCCGGGTTGTCGGTTCGAACCTTGGGCTAGCTGAGCCACTTGCGTTTCGAGGAGTCTCAAGTGCGTCTGAAATCCATCTATTCTCTTCCTCATATCCTCTTTCTCAGCCCTAATCCCTGCAAGCGCACTTTTCTGCTCTTGGTGCATCAATTGGAGCATAGAAAGAATCTCAGAATCACCTGAAGATTGTGCGCGAGGCTGATATCCGTAGTCTTGGCCACTTCCTCTCGGCTGGAAACCTTGATTCTGGTTTCTTTCCATTATCCGCGGTTGGAAATCCTGCGGATTCGCTACATTACTCGTGTTGCCATATGAGAGGTTGGGATGGCTCTTGATATAATTTTGCTGGTAGCCCCGATTGCTAATGTAGTTCACTTCCTCCATTCATTGGCCTACAGATACGTCGTGTCGGTCCACATGGAGTCCAGCTATCATCCGATGTATCTCGCCAACTTGCTGCTTCAAGTCCGTTAATTCCGGGTTAGCGATGCCTAGCTCATTCACATCCGCTTTGGATGGGTAATCGCAGTTGTATTCCCCTACCTTCTTGACTCCTTCCCTCGCCATGCTCTCGATCAAGTTCTCGGTATGATTAAACGTAAGGTTGTTGAGGGAACCACCACCCGCTGCCACGATCATGAATCGGATGGTTTCTTGGAGACCTTGGATAAAACTCGTGATAAGATACTTCTTATCCATTCCGTGGTGT
>CM071874.1:24276300-24292132 GCA_036759665.1 Gynandropsis gynandra
TTGCGGGGGGGGGGGGATTGTTGAGAAAATGAGTTCAGAATTTTCAGCATTATTTTGGTCTTTTGTGGAAGTTCAAAAGTCCCACATTGGTTGGGAGAAATTTTTTCTTCTAGTATATATTTGGTCTTATGTTTTACGGTAATCAAAAGGAACCATTGGAGGGATTTTGAGATTGTGGTGGGTTTTACGAAAAATACCACACGCGCGCGACGATGAGGACGAGGCCGCCGCCCGCCCGTACCGGTCTGGGTCGGGTTTTACTCTATTGAACATATATTTTTGTGAATTTCAATGACTTCCAAAAGACTTTTTCTATTAAATCATTCAAGCGTTTCTTATATTTCAAAACACATATTTTTTAGTCACTTTTGTGAGGAAGCATTCAAACGTTGTTAGTTTATTAATTTGGATAGCTGTGGAGGAAAGGGCATCCGAATATTTTGAATTCTCTGCCGTGAACCCTACACACATAAAATCTATATTACAAGTTATTTGTGCTATTCCATCCTCCTCTTCACGAGTGCACGTGTACGAGGGGGTCGCTATGTTAACCTTGGGGAGCGGTTGGTCTTCGATTGCTCAACGGTCGTGCCGAAATTTTGCTTTCCGGGTAGTGGATTACTGTAACACCCTGGGTCCTAGGGTGGACCACGTCCGGTGGGACGATCGTTGTTGACGCGATCCCGACTGAATCGACGCTCTAGACTTGGTTAGTGACGGATATGCCTTGCTGCAACGAATTGCACAAGGGTGTGTGGAACGAATGGTCGCACGAGAGTTGCAGAAGGCTCTCGATTTACCGTGTTCGTCTTCGATGGATATGACGCACCAAGGAAGAACGAACGGCTCGATGGATATGACGCACCAACGAGTAGGAAGCTGGATATTACGCACCAACAACCCAAAGAATTCACAAAGGGAATTCAAGAATGATCAAAGATCAATAAGAAGATAGGATTTTCTTGCTGGCCGTGCACCTTGATTTGCGTCCGTCTCGTGTCACGCGTCGGATCAATAATTAGGTAACGGGAAAAAGTAACACGCGGCCTCGTTAAAAACCCGTCGTCGGAAAACCCGGTGGGACAAAACCGACGAGGGGAAAAGAGTACACGCGGGTCACTTAGCCTAATCTTTGATCGTAGCGGAACGAGCTTCGGCTTTGACGACGTTCTTGAATTTCGTGACATCGCGTGAACTATCATACTCCTCGTGGGCGTGGACGGTCGTGAGAATCCCGATGATAGCTTCCTTGAGCCTCGCAGCCTTGGCTCGGGTCATGGGACCAGCGGATATGATCATAGCATCCTCTTCTAGAGCTCGGGCTCGGGTTACGGGACCGACGTATTTTGACCTTAAGGCGTCTCGGGTCGCGCTGGAGGGTGGACCACGTCCGGTGGGACGATCGTTGTGATGGGCGTACCTTGCGTCACAACGAGTAATCACGTACGCAGGGGCGTATGACAAGGTGACCGGTGGGCGTACTGTGGGGGAAGTACGGCCCGAGACCGTGAGACCCTCGGTCCTAGGGTGGACCGTGTCCGGAGGGACAAACGTTGTGATGGGCGTACCTTGCGTCACAACGAGTGATCACGTACGCGGGGGCGTATGACAAGGTGACCGGTGGTCGTACCGTGGGGGCGGTATGGCCCGAGGCCGTGATACCCTCGGTCCTAGGGTGGACCACGTCCAGAGGGACGACCGTTGTGATGGGCGTGCCTTGCGTCACAACGAGTATTCACGTACGCGCGGCGTACGACAAGGTGACTGATGGGCGTACCGTGGGAGCGATACGGCCCAAGACCGTGGCCATCGTTTGGGCCCGGGACGATACATGACAGAAATGGATGCTGGACCCGACGGATAGCAGTTGCGGAGCTGGACGGACGGGCGATGAGCTGGATGGACGATGGATGAGCTGGAAGGACGGGCGATGAGCTGGACGGATGATGGCTGAGCTGGACGAGCGGTTACAGACCTTAGCACGAGTGGCGAACGTGGGAAGACTGTAACTGCCGAGTAAATGGCCGAGTAACTACTAGGATCCTGTAACGGTCGAGTAAATGGACCATAAATGCTAAGATTACGTAACTGTCCGAGTAATGGGCCATAAATACGGCAATAATGGCTTGTGACCGCCCAGGCAGTGGGGGCTTGTCCCTGCCCTATAAATAGTCCCCTTGTGTGGACAGAATGTAGACAGACTGTTCCGAGTTGAGAAAATAATAAAAAGGTTCCGAGCATTATTATAGAAAGTGAGTTTCGAGTGTGTTCGTTTTGGAAAGGCTGAGTAAGGCTGTGCCTTACTGCCGGTCACGGTTCGTAGGGAATTCCAGTGCCGTGACAATTACCACGATGCAGCTTGGTTACCGTACATTATTTTCTAACATTTACCACTAGCAAAGGAACTGCCACTGAAGCTGGAGCTGCGTGAAGAACTAGATTCACTATTAGCGGCTTCACACGTGCAATCCTTTTCAATCTCAACCGATGGATAATTTTGAGTGGATATATCTTTTCCTATATTGACGTCCTCTTCCCCTGCATCCCCCTTCTTCCTTTTATTCTATACACAACCCAATGTTGTCAAGGGAAGCTAAAGAGGATGCATCAAACATCAATCAATACTTGTTGTAATTTCAAATAGACAAGAAAAAATGTCGATTTCGTGGCAACCCTAGGCGGTCGTCGAGCGACCAATTGGGGCTCAAGTGACTAATTGCCCACCGAGGTGATGTTCTCGCCTAATACCTAGGATTTGGGGTTAGTCGAGGAATCCAAACAGCTTTTTTGAAAATTGTTATACAAATATTAATAAGATGTTGATAATATTAAATGTTATTTTAATATTTAATTCAGGAAAAATTATTAATGTGTTTTAATTCATTAAAACATAATAATAGTGGTTACAAAAATATATATTTTTAAAATATTTAAGTTAAAAAATTTATTAATATATTTTATTTATCTTAATACTATTAAAGGAAATCCTTAATGAACAGTCTGGCTTAGTTAGAAACGTAAGATTTTGTTTGACACGTATGATCATCCATTTAAACCAATATGAGTGTAATTTTTCAACCGCTTGATGATATTATTTTGATTCTACCCATGATGAGGCAATTGTTTATCCATGCGATGATCTTTGAACAAAAATGGACGGTCTGATTTTGTCACCGACAACGCCCAATACAAGATAATCGTTGGATCAATTTCTCTTCTCCCACCAAACCTACCCCATCCGCTGCCAAACCTATCTCCCCAGCCTCCTCGTTGCAGTCCCTCGCCATGTGCTTCGACTCCCCGCACTTGAAGCATGCACCATCTCCACCTCGGCCTTTGCTACCACACCATAACAGCGCCTTCACCGGAAGAACCACAATTGGTTCCCTAGATTGGAGTACCATTTGACTATATAGTGCCTGGCGACGCATGTCTCTCCATCAATTAGTATGAAAGCATGTCTTCTACCAAGCACGCGTCTGAGAGATCAGTGACTGGTGGCACAATCACTCGTGCACTCTCCGTCCGAAGGTCCGTTGCATGTTATAGGGGAGAAAGAGGTGACAAATTTAGAAGAAAAGATAGTTGAGAGGAGAGGTGGTGACAAGAAAAAGAAGAAAGAAAAAGGAGGAGAAGGGGAAGACATGAGGCGGAAGGGAAAAAATGGTATTTAGGTTTTCTAGGGTAAAATTGTAATTTGATTCTTAAATATATTATTATTAATATTTTTATGTATTATAAATGAATTGTACACGATGGATGTGTATTTTGAACAATAAATTTATATTCATGTATTGCATTACTGTCAATGACAAATACATTCTTATCTTCTTATTCATGTCCTTTGATCTTCCTATGTAAGCCTATAAATTGAGGCATTTTCCTTTGTATTATACACACAACAATTCACTCTTGAATAAGAATTATTTTCCCTTTCATCTATTCTCTTAACTCAATTGTCTACTTCTCTTGTTCGTTCTTTACCTTTTACAACACATTATCAGCGACGCTCTAACAGAAGAATCAAGGTAATTTTTTCTCTTATCATGTCAATCATATAAAAGTGTATATAGTATATATGTTTATTTATAATATTAAGATCTCTATAACCAAGTATGCTCTAAACTCGCCATTTATATGGATCTTGTGTATCAGAAATGTTATAGTTTGATCTAATTGTATCTAATTATTAGTTTTTATTTTTATATAGTTTACGATGTCAAACCTTATCAAACTCGAGTTTGAGGCTCTTGACTTATCCAGCAAAAACTATTTGTCATGAGTGTTGGATGAAATTCACTTGGATGCTAACAATCTCAAGGACACAATTGACGTTTCAAACAGTTCATCGAATCAAGATAAGGTGAAAACCATGATTTTTCTTCGCCGTCATCTTCATGATGGACTAAAAAGAGAGTACCTCACAATCAAAGATAAAGATCCTACAGATCTTTGGAGATGTTTAAAAGAAAGGTACGATCATAAAAAACTATGATTCTTCCAAAGCACGCTATGAATGAATGAATCTTCGCTTCCAAGACATTAAAACAGTTAGTGAATATAACTCAACAAATTTTCGCATTAGCTCGCAAATGAAATTATGCGGTGAAATTGTTATCGATCATGATATGATGGAGAAAACGTTATCTACGTTTCATGCATCTAATGTGCTCTTGCAGTAGCAATATCGTGAGAAAGGATTTACTAAATATGGAGATATAATCTCTTGTCTTCTTTGTTGTTGAGAAAAACAATGAGCTACTAATGAACAATCATGAGTCTCTTCCCACTGGCTCTGCTCCATTCCCTGAAGCGAACATGGACGTGGACGTGGACGTGGAAAAGGCATATGTTTTTTCTATGGTGGTTGAAGCAACCCCAATGATGGTGGTATGAATAAGAAATTGAAAGAAAGTATGTGCCATTGATGTGGGATGCATGGACATTGGTCACGTGTTTGTCGTATTCCCAAGCATCTTGTTGATCTTTATCAGGAATTATTGAAGAATAAAGGGAAAAATGTTGAAGTTAACTTTGTTGCTGAGGACTTCAACAATTTTACTGAAGGTCTTGATGACCTAATGCACCTCGATGTTGTCGACTTTCTTATCCATCCAAAAGATGGAAGTGAGAAGAAGTGATCAAGAGAGAAGAAATCTATGTTTTTCGTTTTCATCTAGCAATAATGAATAATGATGAATGATGTATTTTTTTATGAAATATGGTTTTATATTTATTATTTTTTTACGAAAGAAACTTAAGTATCAATACAAGATCAAAGATGGGGATATATGTCTTGCAGACAACGCTACAACGCCATAATTATTAAAGAAAAGAAATATTTTTTGAATTTGATAAATGATCAAACACATGTCCACACTATATCAGGTTGTGCACATATTATGGAAGGCTCCGGAAGAGCAAGTTTTATTATGCCTAAAAGCACACAAATAGTTATCGAAAATGCCTTATTTTCGCCGAGGTCTTCAAGAAATTTGTTAAGTTTTAAGGATATCCGTATGAATGGATATCATACTGAAACAATGACTGAAAAAGGCATTGAATTCTTTATATTACTTCAGTTGAGATGGGCAAAAAGTGTGTATTGGAGAAATTATCCACTTTCTCATCGGGATTGTATTATACATATATAAGAATGATCGAATCATATAATACAGTAAACCAAATGTTTACTGATGCAAACCAAAAGTTTGTGGATTATTTTAAGATTTGACATGACCGGCTAGGTCATCCCGGTTCAACAATGATGCGAAAAATTATTGAGAATTCATGTGGTCACTTGTTGATAGACCAGAAGATTTTTCAAGCTCATGAATTTTCTTGTGTTGCATGTTCAAAAGGAAACTTATAATAAGACCCTCACCAGCTAAAATAAAGATGAATCATTATCATTTCTTGAATGAATACATGGTGATATTTGTGTCCCAGTTCACCCACCGTGTGGCCCATTTAGATATTTCATGGTAATAATTGATGCATCAACTAGATGGTCACATGTGTGCTTAATATCATCTCGTAATTTAGCTTTTACGAGATTTCTTGCAAAAAATAATACGATTACGGGCACATTTCCCTGATTATCCAATAAAAACAATTCGCTTGGATAATGCTGGTGAATTTATATCACAATCTTTTGTGACTTATTGTATGCCCATTGGGATAAAGGTAGAACATCCTGTACCATATGTTCATACTCAGAACGGTCTTGAAGAATCCTTTATAAAACGAATTCGATAGATTGCAAGACCATTGCTTATGAAATCTAATCTTCTCGTTTGGGCATGGGGACATGCAGTTTTGCATGCAGCGCAACTAATGTGCATCCGACCAAATAGTTATAATGAACATTCCCCCTTACAATTGGTTCATGACTATGAGCCAAATATTTCCCATTTTCGTATTTTTGGATGCGCACTATATGTCCCAATTAATCCACCACAACAAAAAAATGGTACCTCAGAGGAGGATGAGAATCTATGTTGGGTATGAATCTCCTTCGATAATGAAATATATTGAACCAACGACAAGAGGTATATTTACTGCAAGATTTGCAGATTGTCATTTTGATGAATCATTATTCCAACATTAGGGGGAGAAAACAAACAGTTGGAAAAGGAAATATCATGTAATGTATTATCATTAAAAGGTTTAGATCTTCGAACAAAAGAAAATGAACTAGAAGTTCAAAAGATAATACATTTACAAGGTATAGCAAATCAATTGCCAGACGCATTTTATAACCATAATAGAGTTAAAAAATCTTATATTCGTGCTGTAAATGCTCTGATAAGAATTAAAATCCCAGAAGGAAAAGAAAAAATTGTTAGTGAGTCTAAGACACGCTTGAAACGTGGTACACCACTTGGTTCCAAAGATAAACATCCTCAAAAAAGAAAAGGAGCAAATTGTCATGATGGTCAAAACAAGGATGTCTCTCCTGAAGAGACCGTAGATATAATTAATGATGAAGAGAAATAGGCACTTGATGAGAATGAAGAGATCTCGATTACTTATATCAATATAGGAAAATTTGAAACGAGACAACAGAATCGTCGACGATATTTTTGTTTATAACATAACGCGCGATATAACAAAAGAAAATGAAGATCATGAACCTACCTCTTTTGAAGAGCGTAGAAGTAGAACTGATTGGCCAAAATGGAGAGAGGCATCAAGTCTGAATTAGAATCATTTGAAAACGAGGAGTTTTCGGACCAGTAGTCCAAACACGGAAAGGAATTCAACCTGTGGGTAATAAATGAGTCTTTGTACGAAAGAGAAATGAACAAAATGAAATTGTTTGATACAAAGCAAGACTTTCGCTCAAGGTTTTACCCAAATTCTCGGTATTGATTATGATTCAACATATTCTCCTGTGGTGGATGCAATAACATTTCAATATTTGATTTGTCTGGCAAATAATAAAAGACTTGAAATATGCCTCGTGGATGTGGTAACAGTTTATCTATATGTTTCATTAGACCATGATATATATATATATATATATATATGAAAATTCCTGAAGGATTTAAGATGCAGAAGCACATGATAATAATTCTCGCGAGATATACTCTGTTAAGCTCAACAAAGCTTTGTATGGATTGAAACAATCCGGACGAATGTGGTACAATCGCTTGAATGAATATTTGATAAAAGAAGGATGAAAAAATGATCCTATATGTCCATGTGTTTTCATAAAAGGTTCAAACTCAAAGTTTGTTCTAATTGCGCTTTATATTGATGACTTAAATATAATTGGAACTCCGGAGGAGTTATCACAAGCTATGCAATGCTTAAAGAATGAATTTGAAATGAAAGACCTTGGGAAAACAAAATTTTGTTGAGGTCTTCAAATTGAGCATCTTAAAGATGGGATATTTTTGCATCAAACCTCTTATACAGAAAAGATACTTAAAAGGTTTTATATGGATAAATCACACCCTTTAAGTACACCAATGGTTGTGAGATCATTAGATATTCATAAAGATGTATTTAGACCACGTGAAAAAAGCGGGGAAACACTTGGTCCTGAAGTACCATATCTTCGTGCTATTGAAGCACTAATGTATCTTGCTAATAATACATGTCTCTATATATCTTTTGATGTAAGTTTATTGGCAAGATATAGTTCCTCGCCAACTCGAAGACATTGGAACGGTGTGAAACATATATTTCGATATATTCGAGGTACCGTCGACATGGGATTATATTATAATAATTCGTCAAAGGCAGATTTGATTGGTGATGCCGATGCGGGATATTTATCAGATCCACATAAAGCCCGATCTCAATCTGGATATGTTTTCACTTATGGTGGAACAAGTGGTTTGACGCAGAGATACTTGCAATTTATGAAGCAAGTCGTGAATGTGTTTGGTTGAGATCTTTATCTCAATATATTCAGCAAACAAGTGGTTTTCCAATTGATAAACATATCCCCACAATTTTATTTGAACATAATATTGCGTGTATTGCCCAATTATATGATGGTTACATCAAAGCTGATAAGACAAAGCATATATCACCCAAATTTTTCTTTACTCATGATTTTCAAAAGGACGGCGAGATAAATGTTCAACCAATCAAATCAAGTGCGAATCCGACAGATTTATTCACTAAAGCTCTTCCTATAAGATCATATGAGAAGATGATTTATATGATCGGAATGCGTCGTTTGAAAGATCTCAAGCAGTGATCTTCTCAGGGGGAGAAAAATGTCGCTGCACTCTTTTTTTTCTTTACTAAGTTTTTCCTAATAGGTTTTATTGGTAAAGGTTTTTAACGAGGCAGTATTCTGTTGCATATGATCTCTACTAAAAAACACATTTAAGGGGGAGTGTTATAAATGAATTGTACACAATGAATTGTATTTTGACCAATAAATTTACATTCATGTATTGCATTAATTTCAATGACAAATACATTCTTATCTTCTTATTCATGTCCTTTGATCTTCCTATGTAAGCCTATAAATAGAGGCATTTTCCTTTGTATTTTACACACAACAATTCACTCTTGATTAAGAATTACTCTCCCTTTCATCTCTTTTCTTTACTCCATTGTCTACTTCTCATGTTCGTTCTTTACCTTTTATAACATTATTATTATTCGTAAATTCAATTAAAGCTTAAAAAATGCTATTGAAATTACAATGAATAGTATACAAAGCTGATAAATATATTACAAATAAATTTCTAAAAAATTAAATAAAAACTTAAAATTTCTATAAAATAATTCCAAAAATCTGATTTCTAAAAACGATTAAACATTTTAAAAAAATAATAAATAAATAAATTTGAAAAATTCTATTGAAATAGAATTTAAAAATAGATGTAATTAAAATTTTAAAAGATAATAAAATTTAGAATTTTTCAAATTCCAGAAACATTTAGTGAATATTAGGAAAACAAAATTAATTATGATAAATTAAAGGGGAAAAAGTCTCTAGCACCCCCAACTATACTGCTTTGCGCCAATCCCCCTGAACTGCTTGACACAACCGATTCCCCTTCATCTTACAATATTCAGCCCATTCTCCCTTAACTTTGTCAATTTCATCTGATTCCCCCTCCGTTATATAAACCGTGTAATGGTGTTAACCGACCCGATTTCACCTGAATTTGACCCAATTTTGACCCAGATTTTACCCAATTCAAATACCCGATTTTGACCTAATTTCACCCAGTTTTTACTCGATTTTACCGAATATCAACACAATTTAACCGAATTTTAACTCTATTTCACTCAAATTTAACCCGATTTCACCCAATTTTAACCCAAGTTCACCCCAAATTATCCCGACTTCACCTAATTTTAATCCGATTTCACCTAATTTTAATCCAATTTCACTTATTTTTACCCGATTTCACCGAATTTCAACCCGATTTAACCAAATTTTAACTCTATTTTTCACTCAGATTTAACCCAGACGATAAAATCTATCCAACTTAGCTCATTTCTTTTTCCGTGTATGCACCATTCAAACCGAGGAATATGAGTTCATGAGTTTGTCAATAGAAAAATTTGAGTAAAATAGTGTTAAATTTCGGGTTAATCGGGTTAAAATTCGGTGAAATCGAGTAAAAATTAGGTGAAATCGAATTAAAATTGGGTGAAATCAGATTAAAATGAGGTGAAATCGGGTTAAATTTGAGTGAAATAGAGTTAAAATTCGATCAAATGGGGTTGAAGTTTGGTAAAATCGAGTAAAAATTGGGTGAAATTGGATTAAAATAAGGTAAATTCGGGTTAAATCTAGGTGAAATTGGGTTAAATTTGGGTGAAATCAGGTTAAATTTGAGTGAAATATAGTTAAAATTCGGTTAAATCGAGTTGAAATTCGGTAAAATCGAGTAAAAATTGGGTGAAATTGGGTTAAAATAGGATAAAATTGGGTTAAATTTGGGTGTAATTTGGTGAAATCGGGTTAAATTTTGGTGAAATTAGATTAAAATTGGGTAATCGGATTAAGTTTGAGTGAAATAGAGTAAAAATTGGGTTAAATCGACTTGAAATTGGGTGGATCGAGTAAAAGTTATGTGAAATCGGATTAAAATAGAGTGAAATCGGGTTAAATATGGTTAAAATTGAGTCAACATCGGGTTAAAATCGGATATAATACGGGTCAAAAATGGGTTTTCGAATTGGGTAAAATTTGGGTCGAAATCGGATCGGTTAACGCCATTACACGCTATATATAACGAAGGGGGAAATCGGCTAAAATTTACAAAGTTGAGGGGGGAATCGGCTGATTTTTGTAAGATGAAGGGGGAATCGGCTGTGTCGGATAGTTCAGGGGAATTGGCGTAAAGAAGGATAGTTGGGGGTGCTGGAAAATGTATACAGTTAATTTAATTTATTTTCCCAAAAAAATCAATACATTTCAATACGGTTGGATGAATTTTTCTGATATCAAACCTGAGATGATTCTTGGCCCTTTGATCGAATAGAATGCACGTATTGCATATCTGTTCCCATCAATACCGTGCGATTATCTTAAACTTCTGCCTTTTTTAATTGGATTTTTCCACCGACAAACTCATTCATCGTTTCGTTCGTCCGATTTTAAAGGTTTACTGTGTTGTGATATTTTTTTCTTCCTCATTTCTCTGTAAATGTTTCCTTCCTTTTGTGTGGTGTTTCTCTCTTTAATTTTGGTTCGATACGGTCATCAAATCTGTTGATTGCCGGGTTTTTTTCTTCTTTGCTTCTCTGTTCCGCGAGGATGTTGGCGATGAATAGAAATGCTGGAAATAGGTAGTGAATGGAAGCGCCGAAAGGAAAGAGAGAGGATAAATGTGAGAAGGGATATCGACTATGCGGATGTTGGCAACAGATGGAGGTGATACTCTTGGAGAGGAAGAAGACGTGTGGTATGGGGAAGAGTACAATAAAATTAGAAGAAGAAGACAAGCAATAAGAAAAAGAAGATGAGAATAAATAGAAGACAGAAAAATAAAGGAGGAGAGAGAGGAAACGACAAAAGGAAAAAAAATAAAAAAAGGATGTAGTTTATAGTTTTAAGTTGGTAAAGTAGTAATTTAGTATATTATCTTATTATTTTTTAGTTATTGTTATTTAATAGTTTAAAAAATCAGTTAAAATTTGAAAAATAATTTCATTTATTGTTACAAATAAAATTGGTAAAAAATTACATTTAAAATAAAAAATATATGGATGTATAAAAAAATAAAATTAATTGAAAAATTTGAAAATAATATATTTAAACATAACTTATATTCAGTAATAATTTTTTAAATAAAAGTGTTAATAATGGAATACTAATAAAAAAATTGAATTTAAACTATAAAATTCAAAACCAATCGGTAAAAAACAGAATTAAAAATTAATAAAATTTTCAAATTAAATCAATTCAATTTTTTCAAATAGTTCATTTAAAAAAATAGTGGGGTGATTTCAAAAATATCCTTCATATGCTATTTTGATTTCAATCCTACACTTCCCTAGAAAAAGTTTCAACTTCAAATCTACCATTAAATTATTGATAACCCCATATTACTTTTATCCTTTAATTAATCAACATTTTTCTCTCCCTTCCAAAGCACCTCGATTTCTCTCTCCTCTGGCGCAAAAATTACTGTTCTCCCACTCCACATCAGATTCAGTGCAAGTAGCTTGAAGTCGACATCAAATTCATCGCAGGTAGCTTGAAATTGGCATCAGATTCGCCCGAATAGGTTAAAATCGTTAGTTATCAACAAAGATGCTTGCAATTAAGCACATTCTGTAGAAAAACTAGGTATATATAGTGATTTTTTTGTGTTTCTCTTGTGTTTTCATGTTTATTTTATGAATTGGATAACCCGAGTGAGTAGTGAGTAATATGTATAGATTCGATTCTCCTTTTCAAAACGAGTCTTATATTGATGTAGTCAAAACAATTCATATTTATTGAAATGTCAAATTATTGCAAAGAGTGACAGTCTCTTCGAATCGCATGGTCGCACTAGGTCACAAAGTCATATTGGAACACATGATCACAGTGGATGACAAAGTGTCAACAAGTCGCACGGTCGCACTAGGTCACAGAGTCTCATCGAGCCGCACGATCACAATGGGTCATAGAGTCTCATCGAGGCGCACGATCGCACTGGGTCATAGATTCATATTAAAACACATGGTCGCATTGGGTCACGAAATCTCATCGAGTCGCACGGTCGCACTAGGTCACAGAGTCTCATCGAGTTGCACGATCGCATGGTCGGACTGGGTCACAAAGTCATATTGAAACACATGGTCGCGCTGGGTCAAAGATTGTTATCGAGTCGCACAGTCGCACTAGGTCACAGAGTCTCATCAAATCCCACTGTCACACTGGGTCACAAAGGTACAAGGGTACAAGGGTTGTAGGGGTACAAGAGTAGCAGAGGTACAAGGGTCACAGAGGTACAAGGGTCGCAAATGGGGTCAAAGGGTCGTAGGGGTATAAGGGTTGCAAAGGGGTCAAAGCGTCGCACTATTTCACTGGGTCACAACGTCTCATCGAGTCACACGGTAGCACTGGGTCATAGAGTCTCATCGAGTCACACGATCGCACTAAGTCACAGAATCTCATCGAGTCGTACATCCGCACTGGATTACAGATTCATATTGAAACACATGGTCGCGTTGGGTCACAGATTCTCATTGAGTCGCACGTTCGCACTGGGTCACAAAGTCTCATCGAGTCGCACGGTCGCAGTGGGTCACAGAGTCTCATCGAATCGCACAGACGCAGTGGGTCACAGAGTCTCATCGAGTCGCACGGTTGCACAGGGTCACAAAGTCTCATCGAGTCGCACGGTCGCACTGGGTCACAGAGTCTCATTGANTTGCACAGGGTCACAAAGTCTCATCGAGTCGCACGGTCGCACTGGGTCACAGAGTCTCATTGAGTTTCATCGAGTCTCACGGTCACACTGGGTCATTGTGAATTTAAAACACATGGTGGCAGTGGATCACAAAATTTACCCTCTTTTTATGTTTTTGTTACAGGTGTGATGGATTCAAAGGATGAGAAAATCACATTGATTTATTTTTGTATGATGGTAAATGGGAAAAAACCTAAATAGAGAATGTGAATGTGTAGGTAAAGTTTAGGAAAACTAGAGAGTAATTTTCTATTGTCCTCTGGTTAGTCTTACATACCAGCTTCTTATTGACGAGTTATGCACAAAGATATGGTGGGATAAAATACAACGAAGTTGAAATTAAGCTATTTGCCAAATATTTGTGAAAATAGGACAGTGTTTGGAACGTGACTACCAAGACAACGGAGACGACACCAACTTCAAAAAAAAGTTTTGTAAGTGCGTAATATTATATTATTTCTATTATTAGGTTGTAATTTTATATTATTTGTAGTATTTGGACTAAACCTTGGTGACTTTCACATTATAATTCGATAAATTCTTTAATTTCACATCTATGTGACATTTGTGACCGATGCGATCCTTGCAGCCGTTGCGAACATTGCAACCTTCGCGACCTTTGTGACCCATGCGACCCGTGCAACCCTTGCGCCCATTGCAACCCATGTGGCCCTTGTGACCCATGTGACCCTTGCGACTAGTCGTTTTGATGTTAGAATCCCGGCTTTTCCAATGCCAGGTATGCCTTTTTTACGAATGCCACGCTCAAGACCCTTATGACACGTCGTTTTGATGTCAGACTTTTGTCTTTTCGACACTCTCTGTCCGTCGATCTCTGTTACCCCTATATTAAAAGTTTTAGAAAATGATATAAGTCTCACCATCACACCCGTTTTAGATGAGATTGAATCGGGAGAATCTCATCTCTCTCATCTTTTCATCTAAGTCTCTAACTCTTGATTCTCTGAAAAATATTTGTTATCTTTGTGACCTTTCTGTCCTTTCTGTCCTTTCTGACCTTCGTCACAAATGTCACATGGTGGACGCAGGGAATCTTGTTGTCTATGTGTTACTCAAAGTCTTGGTAATCGGTGAACTCGGTCTCTATGCAGATCCACACAAGTCATTACAACGTGGATGGAGGACATTGTGTTGTATCTGCATTCAATAAGGTCTTGGTAATCAGTGGACTCGGACATTTTTCTGTATCCCCGGTACTGAAGGTCACGGTTGGAGGTGAATTTGGAGATGTATTGAGTCACACACGACTCTCTTTATGGGGGAAGGACTCCAATGTGTCTTTAAACTCAACAAATTTTACCTTTGTAACCTTTGAGACCTTATGTAACCATTTTCTTTCCTTTCTTTTAATTTTCTTTTAACTTTTGCAATCCTCTTTTTATTTCCTTTTTTTTTAACCTTTGTGAGCTTTGTGAGCTTTGTGAATTTGTCAATCATTATAAATAAATCCATATTTAAACGTTGAAAATGTCTTATTTTGCATCTATTGTTTGTAATTACGTGAAATCCATAAATTGTTGACCCTCAATTGGAATAAATACAATCAAGTTTAAACGGAACCCATCCGACTCATGCGACCCAATATGACCCTTATGTGGCCCTCAATTGGATTAAATTAGAATCAAGTTTAAACGGGAACCAATCAGACTCATGCAACCCAATATGAGCCTTGTGCGATCCTCAATTGGATTAAATTAGAATCAAGTTTAAATGGGGACCCATCCGACCCAATGGGACAAATATGACTCTTGTGTGACTCATGCGACTCATTCGACCCATGTGACTCGTCATTTCGATGTTAGACTCTTGTCTTCTGACCCATGTCACCCTTCTCACCCATGTGACTCGTCCTTTTCGCTGTCAGACTCCTATCTTCCGACCCATGTGACCCTTCCGTCCCATGTCCATAAGTTAACGTCTATGTCTCTTGTCTTAGTCTGCATATCTAACCCCAAATTCTATGAAAAATCTTTTTACCTTTGTGACCTTTGTGACGAAGGTAACATGGTGGATGCAGGGCATCATGCTGTCTATGTGTTATTCAAGGTCTTGGTAATCGGCGGACTCAGTCTCTATGTGGTCACTGACGAGTTACCGGGGAGACCTAGGTAACGGTTTTGGGTCACTCTTGAAATGTGACTAGAAGACAAAGTACATGGTGGGAGATAAGTCTGGACTACAATGCCGAACAAGAAAAGGTAGAAGACTAGAAGACGAAGTACATGGCAAGAGATAACTCTCGGCTAATGAACTATCTCTCCAGTGGAAATAGAATGCGTGCAGAGTCCTTGCGTCATGCTTCTGTTATGGACATTAAGAATCAATGTTGACAATAATATCAATAATACCAACATTTGAACAAATGTTAAATGTATTATTTTGATAGGTTTCATCCTTTTAAATCCATAAATTCGTCGAGT
>CM071874.1:24321696-24342043 GCA_036759665.1 Gynandropsis gynandra
ATTTTAGAGAATGGTATTTTTGAAGCGTTTTAGCCCTACGAGGGTATATCTGATATTCCGCCTATTGTATATTATAAATATACAAGATTTATATGTATTTTTAATTAACTTAAATTAATGTTTAATTTTTTTTCCTTTCTTTTTTCTCTTTCCGGTTGTCTTCCTTCTTTGCGACATTATTTCCAGCCATCTTCTTCCTTTCAAATTTATTGGCATCCTTCTTTCCCGTCGTCTCTCCTTTCTCTTGGTTTGGTAGCCATTTTCTTAACAAATTAGTCTTCCTCTTCTTCGGGTCATTCTCTTTCGTCGACAGTTGAATTCGTCTCTGCTACTATTGTTTTCTTCTCGCCATCATCATCTTGTCGTTGTTTGATTTCAATATTTTGTTTCTTCTTCTCGACAATTTCGTCGATTTTATCTTTGTTTCCTCAAATTTTCTTCTCTTCGGCGATTTTTGTTTACTTCGTCGGCTTCTTCGGCGATTCCTTTTGATTCTTCATCGGCGATTCATATCAATTTTTCTTCGGCGATTTATATCAATTTTTCTTCGGCGATTCATCTTTCATCTGATTTCGGTGCTTTTGGCAATTTGGACATTCTCATCTCGTAATCGAAGAAGCATTCTTGGAGCCAGTAGTCGCGGAACCAGGGACAATACTGAACGAGATTCAAAAATGACAGTTCACCGTTCGATGCGCCTGAGGGATGAACATCGGAGCATCAGGATTCAACATCGACGTCGGTCTTTGAGAAATCACTTCCATATTGCTTCTCTCACCTTTGTGAGAAATCTCGATGATTTCGGCAATCATTATGTCGGTATTTTGTTCACGGTGTTCGGTGGTGTTCGACAGCAGTTTCTTGCTATCGATAGTTTCTTGCTCTCGGTCTTCGACACTTTTTTGTTTTTGCATCTCTTGTTGCTGTCTGATTCAATTCTGATCATTGTGGACATGTTTTGATTCGGTGGATTGATTTCTATTCATTCAGTATAGTGACGAATCAAGAATGTACAACATCATCTTCCAATATTCTGCTCTATACAAAAATCAATTTTATCTTCATAACAATGATTACAGCTGCATACTTTTGGTATAGGAAAAGCTTATTGGCAAACTAAACTATATTACCTAAAACGATCAATGATGATGACTCTAAATGGACGAAATGAATTTGATTTCATCTCGGATAAAGTCTCTAAACCTTCTTCTGATAATCTTGAGCACGATACATGGAATAGATGCAACAATATTTTTTGTTCTTGAATTATCAACTCAGTTTGCAAAGATATTATGGACAACATAGTCCATATGCGTACAACTTATGAAATCTGGACTAATCTTGGAGAAAGGTTCAATCAGAACAATATACCTAGAATATTTGGATTACAGCAGAAACTGCAGAATTTGAGACAAGGTTCGCTTGATCTCAAGGCGTATTATACAAGATTGATTGTATTTTTGCAAGAATTGAAGTGTTTAGAAGATTTACATGCTTGAATATGCCAGAAGTATAGCTCCAATTTGTCATCTCAATTTAATTCTAGGGAGGAGCGAAGGTATCTTATTAAATTCCACTTGTGACTCAACGACTTTTATGCTCTAGTTCACCGCCAAATCTTGTTGATGGATCCTATTCCCTCCGTGTCTAAGGTCTTTAATCTAGTTATCCAAGATAAGCAACAAAAAAGTGTCTTACCTCCACTTGATTCCCTCGTTTTCCTTCCACATATCCTAGTAGTAAGCCTCGTTACTATAATCCATCCAAAAAACCTTGAACTACTTGTTCTCATTGTGGACTCATGGGACACCTGGTTACCAAATGCTATCCTTAATAGTTTTCCTCCAGGATACAAAAATCCAAATCCTAAACCTCGTCATCCTTCGAGTCTTGGATATACACCTATGATTAATGTCATTCCTCTATGTCCCACTAACATAATTCCTACTCCTACTCCCACTCCCATAATTCCAAACCAATTCAATGGTTTTTTAACACCTGTACAACTTAATTTAAGTAGTTTCTCATATTCACCACTTAAAAGATATTTTTTGTCTTCTTCTCACATTACTGAGCATCCCTTGCTAACATTTCTTCTGCTCCTTTGTCTTTACCACCATCCATAGGTAATTTCTCTTATTCTCTCTACTTATCTTCTTTATTGTATAATAATAATATCTTGAATTCAAATTCTTCGGTTATTGATACAAATGCTAGTAATCATGTATGTAATTATTTTCATTATTTTCTAATATTTCTCCATTTCATAATATATATGTGACACCACCTAATGGTCTTTTATTGCATGTCTCGCATGTTGAGATAGGTTCATTATCTTCTGTTCTCACTTTATACAGTGTTTTTTATATCCCTCATTTTATATTTAATCTATTAGTGTCAGTTCTTTTACTCTTAATTCAGGTTTGAATCTAACTTTTACAGCTTCTTCTTGCCCTGAACAAGACCCTATTTGGGCCTGATGATTGGGTAGAATATGTTTTCTCATAATCTCAATTTCTTGGACAACATTTCTCACCCATTGTCTCCAGTAAGCAATTCTCTTCCTTTATGGCACCAAAGGCTTAGACATCCTTCAAATTTAAAGATCAACGTTTTATCTGACTCATTTTTTTATTATGGTTTCTCCTTCTTCTAAAGACTTTAACTATGCTATCTGTCCAAAATCAAAACAAAGACGTCTTGCATATATTTCAAATAATAATAAATCTACATCTCTCTTTGAACTTGTCCATTTAAATATATGGTATCCTTTTAAACATGAAACTATTGATGGATAAAGATATTTTCTAACACTAGTCGAGGATTGTTCAAGAACAACATAAGTTTACTTTCTTAAATCTAAGTCACAAGTTGAATCAATTTTTTTTATATTTTTTGAAATTAGTAAAAACAAAATTTAATCACACAATCAAATATATTCGGACAGATAATGCTCCTGAATTATTATTCAACTAATCTGCTTCATCTCATGGTATTATGCATTATTTTTCATGTTTATTTACTCCACAACAAAATTCTATTATTGAGATAAAACACCAATATTTACTCAATGTTGCTAAGAAATTATATTTTAACTCTTTATCCCTTTAGTATTGGAATGATTGTGTTTCCACAACTGCATTTTTTATAAACAGAATTCCAACTAATATTCTTAATAATGAATTCCCATATGAAGTTCTTACTGGTAAGTCCCCTACCTATACTCATCTTAAGATATTTGGTTGTTTATGTTATGTCTCAACACATGATAAGGATAGACATAAATTTTCTGCAAGAACAATTCCTGGTGTTTTTCTAGGTTATCCTTAGGTTATAAAGCATACGAGATTCTAGACCTCACTAGTAATAGAATCATAATATCTAAGAATGTATTATTTCATGAAAATACATTTCCTTTCATCTCTAACAAATATTCTGAACCATGCAATGAGTTGTTTTCAAATTTTGTTTTACCCATTCCTATTAAAGATCTTACTACAACCATATTTTTTAATAATTCATCCACTTCTGTTAATTTAACTTCTAGTGCAATTTTACCTAATTCTAATAGTTCTTTTAATTCTAGGCCTAGTCGAATAGCTAAACCTCCTACTTATTTAGTTGATTATCATTGTTACAACTTTAAATCGAATAAGAGTAATCATACAACTCCTTATACAATCTCTAATTTTCTTTCTTATGATAAAATTAGTACTGAATATAGATTTTTTTCAATGGAAATTTCGTCTTTTATAGAACCCAAAAAATATTTAGAAGCTAGTAAATCAGTTGAATGGGTTGTTGCAATGAATTTAAAACTTGATGCTTTAGTTAAGAATGCATGGTCCATTTATTATGTGCCTTCTAATAAAAATGTGATTGGCTGTAAATGGATTTATAGAATAAAATTTAATGCAGATGGTAGTTTAGATAAATATAAAGCTAGACTTATAGCTAAAGGTTTTAAACAAAAAGAAGGTATAGATTATATAGATACGTTTAGTCCAGTTGTAAAATGGTTATTGTTAGATTTTATTGTGTTTAGTTGCTTCTCCCGATTGGGCAATTGATCAAATGATGTTTCAAATCCATTTTAAATGGAGATTTAAATGAAGAATTTTTTATGCAATTACCGCAAGGTTATGTTCCAAAACAGGGGGAGAAATTACCTCCAAATCCGGTTTGTCATTTAAATAAATCTTTATATAGTTTAAAACAAGCATCTCATCAATGGTATGAAAAATTTAAAACTATTTTGTTAAATTCTGGTTTTGTTCAATCATCTTGGGATCATTTATTATTCTTATCATCCTTTTTAGATCATTTTGTCGCATTATTAGTATACGTAGATGATATCTTGATCTTTAACAATGCACCATCTGTTGTTGATTCAATGAAATGTCTCTTGTCCATTGTCTTCACAATTAAAGATCTAAGTAAGGCAAAATATTTTCTTGGTCATGAAATATCTTTCTATAAACTCGGAATTTCTATAAATCAACGTAAATTTACATTAGAACTATTTGAAGAATTTGGAATGTTAGGTTGCAAGTCATTAGTAATTCCAATGAAGTAAATTCAAAATTTTCGCATTTTAATGGTGATTTATTAAGTAATCCCTCTTATTATAGAAAATTAATAGGAAAATAAATCTATTTAACTATTGCAAGACCATATATTTCTTTCGCTGTTAACAAATAAGTCAATATATGTCTGCACATACCTATTTATATATATATATATATATATCCACTGCACACAGAATTCTTAGATATTGAAAAAATAATTTTGGACAAGGTCTATTTTATCCCATTAAAAATGATTTCAAATTCAGTTTTTTTTTATGCTGATTGAGCTACTTGCGTTGATTCTCGTAGATCGGTAACATGATATCCTGTCTTCTTAGAACAATATCTAATATCAACAAAATTAAAGAAACAAGTTACAATTCAAGGAGTAGTGCTGAGGCAGAATATCGAGTCATGGCTAATGCAATTCGTGAGTTAGTTGGTTAAATTCAATTTTACGTGAATTACATATTTTTATTTCTATGACTTCTCTTTTGTTTTGTGATAATACAACAGTCTTTCACATCGCCAATAATCTTTTCTTTCATGAAAGGATAAAATATATTAAGATAGATTGTCACATTGTTTGTAAAAAGTTACATCGGATTTTTTCAAAACGCTTAATGTGAAAGCACATAATCAAATCACGAATATTCCCACAAAACCGTTATCTTCCATATAATTTCAAGATTTACTCTCTAAGATGAGAGTATCTCAATTATACTCATCATCATCTTGAAAGAGAGTATTAAATATTATTTTGATAAAATTCTTTTTTTAATTAATTAGATAGTTATTATCTAGTTGTTTAATTCTTAATTCTAATCTTGGATGTATTGTATAATATCAATACACAAAACTCATATGTACTTTTAATTAATTTTAATAAAAATAATCATTCTTCTTTAATCACTTTTGTTTCTAATAATAGTTTTATCTTTAATACTGGTTCACCTAATGTTAAAAATGTTTAGAAAACAACTTATTTTTTTCATATATTAATCGACATAACCAAAGTAAAATAATTAAATTTTCAAAAAGTTATGTTATATTCTATATCCCATCACATATTTTGATCAAGTAGCATTTTATGATATAATATCTTTTTCTCAATATATAAAATAGAATTGTGGTATTAAATGATAATTCTTGACCAATAGATGCTACTATTCACATTAAATATAAACGTGAATATGCATAAATAAATATCAACTAAACGAAGTTAAGTGAAGTAGGTCATTTTACGTGTTCCATAAGCGAACAGGCTACCGGTTCATCCAGTGAAACATTTAATTTGTCGTAAAAATAACATATAAACCAAGAAAAGAACACGGAAACAGAGCAATTAAAAGGACAAAAGCCGTAGACGAAGCACAAAGAGTGTGTGGAAATTTGTGTAGTTATAGCTTTCGAGATGCTGTACTGAATCGGGGACTAATTTCTGAACAAGGAGCTAAGTAAGCTCTTCACTGTGGTTTTCCGAGTACGTAGCACTCTTCATCTGAATCTTGTCCTTCTGAGCTAGAAAGCGATGGAGGCGAGTGCCGGCATGGTTGCCGGATCCTACCGGAGGAACGAGCTTGTCCGGATCCGACACGATTCCGACAGTGGGGTTTGTGATCTGAGCTTGCCCATTTCTTCTCTTTACCTATATCTCAATTTGTTTCTATATTTCCTTTGCAATTTCCTCTAATTTTGTTTTTTGAGATGGTTCTGATGTATTCTGCTTGGGTTTTGATGGGTAGATCTGATCTGAATTCCTCCTTTTTTGCTCGGAAACTTCAAAGACTGATTAAAATCTTGTTCTTGTTGATTGATGTCAGTTTCCAGTTTAAGAAGCGATGGAAATCTAGTGATCATGTCCGGATCTCTGAATATACTCCACATTTGTAATTTCTTCTTTTTTTTCGATTTGGCTTTTAATCTATGATTTTTGGTGTCCAGATCGGGACAGTGTCAGTGGGTTTCAGTTATGGATGCTTGATTCTTGTATCCGATTTTTAACTTTTCTTTTCTAATAATAGTTTTTCAAAGTCAATACCTTTCCTTACTTGCTAATTGGAATCCAGTTGAACGGGGTCCCTTTAGATGACTGCCTATAGCGGTTAGACTGATAACTGTAGTTTGGATCTTTATTCCTTTGAAGATGCTTCTTGTATATTGAATTGGTTTAGATCCATACTTATCTGCTCTCTTCTTTTTGTCTACTTCTTGCCTGTGCTTGGTTGCTGATAATGCATTGGTGATCAAAACGCAGCCCAAACCCCTGAAGAATCTGAATGGCCAGATATGTCAGATCTGTGGTGACGACGTCGGACTCACTGAGAATGGCGATGTATTTGTAGCTTGTAATGAATGTGCCTTCCCCGTATGTCGGCCTTGCTATGAGTATGAGAGGAAAGATGGAACTCAGTGCTGCCCCCAGTGCAAGACTAGGTACAGGCGACACAAAGGTCAGTAGTCTGATGAAGTATTGATTTGTTAGGGCTTTCCTTGTGTTTCCACTAATTTTCATTTCTTGATGTTTATTGCTGATTTTGGAAAATGCTCGAGTGTTGCAGGGAGTCCTCGTGTTGAAGGAGATGAAGATGAGGATGATGTTGATGATCTTGAGATTGAGTTCAATTACTCCCAGGGAAACAACAAGGCGAGACGTCCACATCATGGTGAAGAGTTCTCATCATCCTCCAGACATGAATCTCAACCTATTCCCCTACTTACCCATGGTCATACGGTATGAGTGTAAATATTCTCTCTTTACCTTTTAGACTGTGGGGTGACTTGTATTACTCAATTAACATCTACATTTGCATATGATTGGCCACAGCTGAGAAGTTTCTACTGAATGTTCAATTTGTGCAATCATAACATCGGGTTTTCTGATGATACTCTTGTGTCCATTTATTTTCTTCAAAATTTAAAAGGTTATTTTATCTGTGTTCTTATTTGCCTCTGTTCTCGCACTGTTGTTAATATTTTCTAACTCAGGTTTCTGGGGAGATTCCTTGTGCTACTCCTGATACACAATCTGTGCGAACTACTTCAGGGCCCTTGGGCCCTCCTGACAGGAATGCTGCTGCATCTCCATATATTGACCCAAGGCAACCTGGTATTCATCTATATGTGCTTCTTGTGCTTGAACAAGATCGGATGAAATTTCTTCATGGTGTTACAATTTTGGGATACTTTAACTGATAACTCCATACGAATTTGCAGTTCCTGTAAGAATTGTGGACCCTTCCAAGGACTTGAACTCTTATGGGCTTGGAAGTGTTGACTGGAAAGAACGGGTCGAAGGATGGAAGCTGAAGCAGGAGAAGAATATGATACAGATGACTGGTAAATACCACGAAGGGAAGGGAGGAGAAATTGAAGGGACTGGTTCGAATGGTGAAGAACTCCAAATGTAAGTCAATTCCGTACATAATTCTTCATCGGTTTATATTTGTAAAATTTTGTTTGAACCGCCACATGGGGATTGTAGTTCTTTGAGTTAAAGTTGGTATCTGGTCATGATTCTAATAAGACCTGGTTTCTGAGTATATGTTATTGTGCTATTGATCTGAAAAAATAAAATATATGTTTTTGCGATTACCTAATGGACACAAACATTTGGAAAAATATGAAGTTCTAATAATATAAATTATTATAACATCGGTGTTCTTTGCTTTGTTCTTTTTACCGTCATTGATGAATTTTGTTCTGATAGGGCTGATGATGCTAGGCTTCCTATGAGCCGTGTGGTGCCTATCCCGTCCTCCCACTTGACACCTTATCGTGTTGTTATTGTTCTCCGGCTTATCATCTTGGGATTCTTCTTGCAATATCGTGCAACTCATCCTGTCAAAGATGCATATGCCCTGTGGTTGACTTCTGTTATTTGTGAGATCTGGTTTGCATTTTCTTGGCTTCTTGATCAGTTTCCAAAGTGGTATCCCATTAACAGGGAGACATATCTTGACAGGCTCGCTTTAAGGTTGGTCTTTACCCCAGCTTTTGATTCACAATTGGTTTCTTCCCCTGCAATTTTTGACAAGCCACTGCATCTCGTGAACATTAATTTCATTCTGATAAACCTTTCATTTCTACATCTGGAAGTTGATCTTTCATTTCTACATCTGGAAGTTGATACAGATATTTTGTTTTTTAAGAATTGTATCTAAATCTAATAATGAAGTTGGAAAACATATTGTGTGTTTGTGAATCTCAAAATCGTTTATGATGGGAGATGTGATATATGACTCTCTCTCAGTGTAGAACGTGTTCAGTATTGCCTGGTTTTATTGTTTTATGTAATTAATTTTCTATTGTAGATATGACCGGGAAGGTGAACCATCACAGCTAGCTCCTGTGGATGTCTTTGTTAGTACGGTTGACCCAATGAAAGAACCTCCGCTTATAACAGCAAACACCGTTCTCTCAATTCTTGCTGTGGACTACCCAGTGGACAAAGTAGCTTGTTATGTTTCTGATGATGGTTCAGCCATGCTAACCTTCGAAGCCCTTTCCGAGACTGCTGAGTTTGCAAAGAAATGGATTCCTTTTTGCAAGAAATTCAACATTGAACCCAGGGCCCCTGAGTTCTATTTTGCCCAAAAGATAGACTACTTGAAGGACAAGATCCAACCTTCTTTTGTCAAAGAGCGACGAGCAATGAAGGTGAATTCATGGATAAGATTGCTTAAAATGTTTCTTTTGGTATACATGTTTGAGACTGAACAGTGAATCTTCTTTTCCTCTATTTTGTTTTTCTTTCTTGTGCTGCCAGAGAGAGTACGAGGAGTTTAAGGTGAGGATCAATGCCCTTGTTGCTAAAGCACAGAAGATGCCTGAAGAAGGCTGGACAATGCAAGATGGTACACCTTGGCCTGGTAACAACCCGAGAGACCATCCTGGAATGATCCAGGTACAGCAGGAGAATTCCTTTTTCTTTTGTCTAGTTCTACCGGATGAAGGGGATAAAGTTTGTTTTGATGTGGCAGTATATTTAAAAAAATCCCTGATGCGAGATTATATGGTTCAATTTCAGGTTTTCTTAGGTCACAGTGGGGGCCTTGATACTGATGGTAATGAGCTGCCTAGGCTCATCTATGTTTCTCGTGAAAAGCGACCTGGATTTCAGCATCACAAGAAGGCAGGAGCTATGAATGCTTTGGTTCGTTACCTTCCTAAAACTTTACTGTCCCTGCTATTTTGGCCACTTCATAGTTCTCCTGTAGAACAGCTGTCTTTTCAAGCTTGGTTGGTTAAATATCCTTTTGCATTATGAGCTTCTAGACTAAGCCGATGTGTTTTCCGCGCACAATTTGGATATTTCTATGTCTCTATGATGATCACTGAGTGCATTCTTGTGGGATTTACTTTTAATGAGTGTACAACCCAGTTTCTATTTTCACCTGATTAAGCTTTTCTTGTGACCGGCAGATTCGTGTTTCGGCTGTTCTTACAAACGGTGCATATATGTTGAATGTGGATTGTGACCACTACTTCAACAATAGCAAAGCTCTTAAAGAAGCCATGTGTTTCATGATGGATCCAGTTATCGGCAAGAAGTGCTGCTACGTGCAATTCCCACAACGTTTCGATGGTATTGACTTGCACGATCGATATGCCAACCGAAATATTGTATTCTTTGACGTGAGTTCCAGTTAACTACTCTAAACCAGTGTCTTCATGCTTCTCACTTCATTGGATCTACTCCTCTCTTGGGACTGATTCAAATATATCTTTTTTTCCTTTTGCAGATTAACTTGAAGGGGTTGGATGGTATCCAAGGTCCAGTTTATGTGGGTACTGGGTGTTGTTTCAACAGACAGGCTTTGTATGGTTATGATCCTGTTTTGACAGAGGAAGATCTTGAACCAAATATCATTGTGAAAAGTTGCTGCGGTTCGAGGAAAAAAGGAAAGAGCGGTAAAAAGTATAACTACGACAAAAAGAGAGGCATCAAAAGAAGCGACTCGAATGCTCCGCTTTTCAACGTGGAAGACGTTGAAGAGGGTTTTGAAGGTTGGACTTAAGTGTGACATTTTGTTTGTGTGGAGAAATTGTTCACCAGATATCATAAATAGCTTGGTTCATCATTTTTATTTTTGCAGGCTATGACGATGAGAGGTCTCTTCTAATGTCTCAGAAGAGTCTGGAGAAGCGTTTTGGTCAGTCACCGGTATTTATAGCAGCTACCTTCATGGAGCAAGGGGGTATCCCACCGACGACCAATCCCGCAACTCTTCTGAAAGAAGCAATTCATGTTATCAGCTGCGGTTATGAGGACAAGACTGAATGGGGCAAAGAGGTCAGTCAATGCATCATTTATCTGATATTGGAAGAACATTTTATATAGATGACTACGGATAGTAATATTCAAATTCTGAAGCACGGTTTGGTCTATGCATTACATGTCTGACAACCACTTCCCTTTTGGTTTTAGATTGGTTGGATCTACGGTTCTGTTACGGAAGATATTCTTACTGGGTTCAAGATGCATGCCCGAGGCTGGATATCAATCTATTGCATGCCTCCACGCCCTGCATTCAAAGGTTCTGCACCAATCAATCTTTCTGATCGTCTGAACCAAGTCCTTCGATGGGCATTGGGTTCTATTGAAATTCTACTGAGCAGACATTGTCCCATATGGTATGGCTATAACGGAAAGTTGAAACTTTTGGAGAGACTCGCGTACATCAACACCATTGTATACCCTATTACTTCCATCCCGCTCATTGCATACTGTATGCTCCCGGCGTTTTGCCTCATCACCAACAAGTTCATTATACCGGAGGTCAGTCAGATTTCTTATAAGCTTGCTCTTATCGAGTCTTGTATTTCTAAATTGTTATTTTTATTCCTCATGGACTGATCTGCGATGGAAAAAATGTTGCAGATCAGTAACTTTGCGAGCATGTGGTTTATTCTACTCTTCATTTCTATCTTCGCAACGGGAATCTTAGAGCTCAGATGGAGTGGTGTGAGCATCGAGGACTGGTGGAGGAACGAGCAATTCTGGGTCATTGGTGGCACCTCGGCCCATCTATTTGCCGTATTCCAGGGTCTCCTCAAAGTCCTTGCAGGTATCGACACCAACTTCACTGTCACGTCCAAAGCCTCTGATGAAGATGGGGACTTTGCCGAGCTTTACGTCTTCAAATGGACATCGCTTCTCATCCCTCCTACGACAGTCCTACTGGTGAACATGGTGGGCATTGTGGCTGGAGTCTCCTACGCCATAAACAGCGGGTACCAATCATGGGGTCCGCTCTTCGGGAAGCTCTTCTTCGCACTATGGGTCATAGCACACTTGTACCCTTTCTTAAAGGGTCTCCTGGGAAGACAGAACCGAACACCAACCATAGTCATTGTCTGGTCCATCCTTCTGGCCTCCATCTTCTCATTGCTCTGGGTTCGGATCAATCCTTTTGTCTCCACCACCGCAAGCACCAATGTCAATGGCCAATGTGGCGTCAACTGTTAGGTCGTTCATTCTCCCCTCCACTGTCCAGCATTTGTGTGTATATAAACGTAAGCGCACGCACACGACGTCCTTGGAAACTTAGCTTCAGTGGTTCGTTAGTGTTGTTGTATTGGTCTGAAATGGAACAAGTATGATAAGCCCGTTGTAATGTTCAATTATATTCGTTTATATGTCAAAATGCGATTTTGTTATTCTTTTTTTTAATGTATTGAAAAATACCATATTTTATTCCAAAACAATAGAATTAATATTTTTTATACATGAATTTTAGAATAGTATACAATTATTAAATTAATCTATTATCATTTACATATTAATTCAAAGTAATAATTAATTTGAAAGAAATAGTGTGCATCCGAATGATATTAATATTTAGTAATTGTTAATAATTCAAATGATATTAATATTTAGTAATTGTTAATAATTCAAATGATATTAATATTTAGTAATTGTTAATATATTATTTTGATCTTAAGTTTTGATGGACTCTTATGTTTGAATAGATCAGAGTTGAATAAGTCAAAGATTAACAAATTGGATGATATCATGGAGAATACAAGAAAGTTAAAAATATAGAGAATATCTCTCATTAAACACATTAAGACCCCTATAAAATGAGGCTAATACAATGGATGAAATGCAACTTCTCAATCAGCAAAAATTGAGCAAAAAATATTCAAGAGAGAAGTGTGAGTTTAAACTGAGAAACAAGAGTGTTTCATTTAATTTGTGTGAGTATTTTTTACACAAATATTAGACAACGTGTTTAGAGATTTGTGGGTGAGTGATTCGTAGAGTCATTATAAAACCTAAGACTATTGTAAGAATAGTTTTAGACGGTCATATACGGGGGTGTGTGACGTTTGGGGCTTGGAATTTAAGTTCAAGACGGATATAGTCTCAGGTTGAGTCTGAGTCTATATTCAGGTGTACTTTGAAAATCGTTTGAATTACATAAGAAGTCCTTTGGAGTTTTGAGAACTCCATCAAACGTCTTGTCCATCTACTCTTTAATTTTTTTCAATTGGTATCAGAGCTGGAAACAAATCAAAGAAGTTAATCTTACATATCCGTTCAAGATCTAGTTAAAAGAGAGATGGGGAGTTCACGAGACTTATACTCGTATTGCAGACCTGTTATGCTTAATTCCTCCAATTATAGATATTGAAAGGTCAATATGAGAGCCAACATTCATGGCATAGACGAAGATGCATGGGGATCCATGAAGTATAGATGGAATCCTCCAATTGTGATCGATGACAAAGGAAACGAAAAAGGAGAAATCGTTCGATCAATGGACACCAGCCGAGAAGAGATCGTCAATATATAATGCAAAGGTGTTAACTGCAATTTTTGTCTCTGTGGACATGGACGAATTCAAAAAAATAAAAGGGAGTGAATCGGCAAAAGATGCTTGGGACACGCTTGAAACAATCTATGAAGGAACTCCAAGTATAAAGAGAACAAGGTGGGATATTCTTGAACATTAATTTGAAAAAATTGAAATGGGGGAGAATGAAAACGTGAAAGAGTTTAGTAGAAGATTGAATACATTGGCCAATGAAGCACATGTTCTTGGTCAACCCTATAAAGACAAGAAGCTTGTCAAGAAACCTTTTCTTTGATTAACTAAGAAGTTATCAGTACAAAAAGCAGCTATAAACATGTCACTCAATATCGACACAACGAGCTTCAAAGAAATTGTAGGAATATTTTTAGCCTATGAAATGGAGTTGCAGCTAGAATAAGAATCAACTAGAAAAGATTCCTCCTAAGGAATAGCACTTAAAGTGGAAGAAAACACAACGGAGATTGACAGAATTGCAAAAAATATATCCTTGTTAGCAAAGAAGTTAACAAATTTCTGAAAAAAGGACCAAGAGGATACCCCAAGACATGCACGACATACCAAGAGAAAGAAGGAAAATCAAAAGTTCAATAAGGGATATGGTAAAAAATCACATAAAAAGCGATTGTTTGAGTGTTCAAAACTGAGAAACTACCTTGAAAAAATTGAATGCAATCAAAAGCTTCAATTGTCAAGGTGTTGGACACATAAAGAATACGTGTCATGATGTGAAAAAGACAAACAAGTCTTTCCTTGGTCAAGAAGATTCAACTGAATTAGAGGAACAAAGTGAAGATGAGGACATATCTAGCTATGTAACATTCTACAGTGTCATTTCAAGTGATGATGAACAGTCGAATGAAGAAAATGATAATGATGAGCTGACCATGGGAAAATTATATGAGAAATGAGTTAAAATGAGTCAAGTAAACATTAAGATTCTGAAATAGAAGGATGTTACTTAGTCATAATTAAAAGTTGTCACGAAACAACACATGAAAAAAGAAGATGCAGTAAAACAACTCTCAAGTTAACTTGAAGAAACAAAGAAGAATTTGAAGATCTTATCAAACGCAATGGAGAGGTTGGACTATCTTCTAACATTAGAAAAAAGGGACTCAAACCATTTTAGACTTGGTTATAAAGGACAAAGCTCGAGTAATAAAGGTAAATTTGTTAAAAGTGAAGAACTACTGAAGATAGTAACACCTCAAAAATCACGAAGTACACCGTGAACGCATATGAGACCTAAATCTCAACAAAGAGTAGAGAAAATGTTAATACTGCGGGAAAAAGGGCTATATCATATCAATTGTTATCAAATGAATTACTACGACTGGATACCACGTAGGGCATTTAACAAAAGGACAACAAGAAGAGGATGGAATCAACATCGACCACGACTACATCAAGGTAAGTCACGGCGATATCATGGTATTTTTTTCTTTTTGGTCAACACCTAAAGTTCGACAAATATGGGTTAAAAAGGCTGAAAGATATATGACATTGAGGAAACCTGCATTAAACAGATTTCACCGATTGGTCTAAACAAATCCAGTCTTTTGTAGGTGTTAATGAAATGGACATGGAATGGTTAAGAAAAGAAAATCTTGTGACCATGGTAGAGACTAGCTTAGATAATGATGAGTCTTATAATGAGGTTTTAGAGAGGTCTAACAGGCTGTGCTAGAAATTCATGAGGATGAACATGGCGAAATGGCGAAAAGTGTTAAGACATAATTGTCGGAAAATGATAGGACTACAGAATTTATGAATAAAATCAAGGGGTGTTCTCATTCGAATTTAGTTGACAAGTCAATTTAGGTAGCATTATGCGTTGGCTGACTACGAAAAAGTTGCACTAGGCTCAACCAACCCATGCTCATATCACCCACATGACCAACATGGCTGCAAACAAGGATCATGGGAATGGACACTAATGAGACATTTCTAGTCAAGTTCATCATTAAGGTGTCTGAATGTTTCTAGGGCATGCATGATTCTAACACCAATTTATACAATATTTCTCGAACATATCAAGGCTACTAATTGTGTGGCTCATCAAGGACACACCTTTTGAGTTCAATTCTGAATGGATGAGAGCTTTCGAGACGTTGAAGAAAGCATTGATATTGCCTCTAATCATTCAACCACTGGATCGGAGGCTACCATTTGAGCTAATGCGCAGTGCAAGTGATTACGTAGTTGTAGTAATATATGAAAAAAGGAAAGACCGGTCGGTACACGCTATATATTATGCAAGTCATACTCGAGATGATGCACACGTGAATTACTCTGCGACGAAGAAAAAGTTTCTTGTAGCGGTCTTTGCTTTTGAAAATTTTAGTTCACATCTAATGGAGTTAAAGGTAATTGTCTACATTGATAACGTATCTTTGCGATATTTAATTGCCAAGAAAGATATAAACCTCAAGTCATCCACTGGACTTTATTGCTCAAAGAGTTTGAAATAGAGATTGATGATAGGAAAGGAACAGATAATGGAGTTGCATACCATTTGTCTCGTCTCGAGATATCCGAAAATGTACCTATTGATGATGCGATGAAATTGAACACACTCTTGCTATCACAACTGCAAAAAACCCCTAGTACGTTGATATTACCCATTACTTAGTGGAAAATATTATGTTGTCCAAGTTGAATTATCACGAGAGGAAGACATTACTCCATGACATTTGGATCTATTATTAGAACGAGCCATTACTATTCAAACGAGGGATAAATGGGTTTTTTCAGGTGATGCATTTTTTAGGAAGAGATACACAACGTCATATACCAGTTCCATGTCTCGGATTATGCTAGACAATTTGCTTCTTTAAAGACCTCCTCGAGAAATTTACATTGACCAACAATATTTAGAGACATCCATCGATTCGTCTCGAGGACAAGTATCAATGCACAAACAACATTTCCCGATGTCATAAATTCCACAGAACTACATCCTTGAAGTAGACTCGTTTGACATGTGGGGAATAGAGTTCAAGGGACCATTTACATAATCTTATGACAATATTTATATTTTAGTAGTAGTTAATAACATCACGAAATAGGTGGAAGCAGTGTTGAGTCCAAACAACCACTCAAAGATGTAGTGAAGATGTTTAAGCATATTATCTGTCCAAGGTTCTAAGTCTCATGGATCGTGATAAGTGATAGAGGAATACATTTCGTGAATAGGTTCATCGAGATTATATTAAGGAATACAAGATGAATCATCGAATAACAATCTTGTATCATCCTCAAAAGAGCAGATAAGTTAAGCTGTCCAACCGGGAGATAAAGACCATTCTCGAGAAGATAGTGTCAAATTAGAGGAAGGATTGGACACAAAAACTAGATGATACCTTCTGGGCATACAAACTTCCTTCAAGCTGTCGATCAGAGTGACCCATTTTCTATTGGTGTATGAGAAAACTTGCCACCTCCCCATCGAACTCGAAAAAAAAACCTACTGGGCAATCAAGGCTCATAATTACGCTTGTAAAGGGATAAAGGAGAAGCAAGTCTTGCATCTTCACCCCCTCGAAGAACGCCTATGAGAATGCGGGATCTAAAAAAAGCAAGTAAAACAATGGCACGATAGGTGCATCTTTCAGTGTTCCTTCAAATGAAATTACCTCATTCTCGTTTTCATATCTTGAGTGAAGCTATTTCTATATAAGCTCAAATCGCGTTTGTCATGTGCTTTTAGAACTAACATCATTTTAACTAATGGCTTATTTGAACTAAGCAACGAACAAGAAGAACTATTCACGATCAAAGCGCAATGGATAAGATCTACCATTCGGATCAGTCCAACATATGGAACGACCTACTTCCTCTTTTTTATACCGATCACACAATAAAATAGGATGTGATCAAGATTGAGACCTAAAACAAGTGTTTTTTGGGAGACAACTCGAGCATTCTAACCTTATTTGTTTCATTTTCAAATTTATTTGATGTTCTAAGGATTTTTAGAAAATATTGTTAATATTTATGACAATATCCATATTTTATAATCACATGATCCATCGGAAAAGCAAAATTTTCAGAAGAAACGATCTTGAAACAGAGAAAACGCTCGGATCGAACTGTTATGTAAATTTAGACCGCTCGATCGAACATCGGGGAAATTACAACACTATAAAAGGTAAATTTAGGTAATTTCTTCTTTTTTTAAACACAAACACACATGTGAAAGGGACCACAGATTCTTAAATCGAGGAAAACTCAAGAAAGACACCACCGAACCTTCTTAGTCGTTGTTTCATGCCACCGTCGATTTTTTTGAACCGCGAGTGAAGAAAGAATTTTTGTTTGGAATAGACGAAGAAACATCCCTAAAACATTTCATCACACGTCTTTCCTATTCTATTATGTATAATGATAAGGAAAATACTATAGGAGATTTGACCGAACTTTAGAGAAAAAGTGACTATTTTTTGTTCGCATAAAGGTTAGAATTGCAATGCTTGGCTGACCTTTGCACTGAATGAATGAGCAATTTACACGAGGAAGACGATGAATATTGCTCGACCAATTTTGCTCGGATCGAATGATTTCTTGGGTCATACCTGATTTTTTTAAAATTTCTGCATGATTGAGTTTTTACATGCTAGATTTCAAATCTAATGTTTATAATACATACTCATATGGTTTAATTGTATTTTTAATATGTCGAACCGACCTAGAATTGAAGCATAATCTTCAAATGCTTCTACCATGCATGACTAGGCTACTCTACCACTAAAGCATAGAGCAATCCAGGCCATAACGGCTCTGAAAAGGATAACGGAGTCACATCAAAAGCCAAGGCCTCTCACCCTCAAAGTTCCATGTCAATTGATGATAAACTATTTAGAAAAGGAGAAATTTGGATCAACTCATTCATTGCGTGGTTGTGATGGCAATCACCGCTAAGGCTCTGATTGAAGACCTACCGCCGCCTTAAAACAGAGTTCCTCTCATCCTTTGAGAGTTTCTACCTAGAGGATAATAGCATTGATGGGTCATTCATGGACTTTTGGCTGTGGGACCAGAAGTACCAGATCAATATGGCATATTTTGCACAGATCCTTAAGATGAAAAACGGCAGTTTGACCAAGTGCCTTTATCTCCAAAAGTAACGAATGCAGCATTTCTAGAAGATGATCAGAGTGTGAGACTTTGTGAGCTCCCGAACCATGGCCACTTGGATCCAACATCCCACATTGAAGTACTTACATTCACTTATCATGAGCTCTATTTTTGTTCGTAGTGCTTTAGAAACGATCAATTGGATCGCTTTTTCATCTTTCTCGTCGGACTCCAACACCTCTATAGAAATGCTCATTAGGGAGCGAGCGATGTCGACTAGATGTCCTTTATTTCCATGCATCTCTAGAAGCTAGTCGATGGAGCCAAAAAGACACCCTAATCTACATTGGAGGTATTGTATCTCTCATAGCCGAACATCTTGAAGGTTGTGAAGTTCATTCATAATTATCACTTGTAGTTAGTTTGATGGGAGTCAAAAGAATTTGTAATGCCATAGAATATTACATATATCAAATGTATAGATGTTACATGATGTTTTGACTACATGTAACGTTGCACTAAGTTCTTTTATGATATGTTGAAGCTCATTGGATTTCTCAAAGTACGTCATAAAAATATTTATGTGTGCAAAAATTTGTATAATCTTTTGGAAAGATGATATAAATATTTTAAATTGTAATTTTTGTGTGGCTGACATATTTAAACTTAAAAACGGAAATCATTGTTTATCATGGAGAAAATGAACTAGAAGGATGTTTTGGAGAATATCAATTTTTTTCCATAGGTTGAATGGTCTAAGAGAGGTCTTACTTTACCTTGGAAATGTGATGTGGAGATTCAAATTCTATACTTTGATAATAGATTGATTGACATCAATATATCATAAGGTGGCCATGTTAATGTTTTACCTTGTGTTCATGGTGATCTTGTGCTAGGTAGGTGAGAATATGTGTAGGAGAGGCTTACACAAATTAGTACAAGCAGAGATATGTCATGGATCATGTGCGGTGATTTCAATGATAATTAGAGTAATGATGATAAGAAAAGGGGACCGAGGATAGATGAATCAACTTTTGTCTCTTCCAATTTAATGCTTCAGCCATATGGTATGGAAGAATTGTATTATCTCGTCGAGGACCTTTTTCTTGGCTAGGAAGAAGAGTGGGCATGGATATGTCAACTTGATAGAGTAGTAACGAATGGAGGATGGTATGAGTTTTATCTCAAATCCTTTTGTAGGTATCTACAATGGATTAGATCAGATCATAGGCCTATTTGTTGGGTTGATTTGGGGTGCGGAAGCGTGTTTTATCAACCCGAATATTTAGATCTAGTCATGTTTGGATTGGTTTTTCGGGGTTTCAACAACGAACAAATTTAGAAACGATTTCGTAATACCTTTTCGTTGAATGTGTGATTGTCGAATGTGATAGAATTCATAGCACAAGCCCTCTACGCATATCCACGCCGAGATCGGATCTGCTTTCAGCGTTTGGTGCGGGATTCGGGAAGAACAAAAACTGTTTTCGTTCTTCGTTTTCTTTTGATGGCTATTAGGGTTTAGATTTTGATAATGAAAATCTCGTTAACGAAAACTTGTTTTTAGTTTATTATATAATTATTAAACTTTTTAATAATTACAACCTAAACCCGTGACTCTTAAAATATTACATAAGAGACATATTACTTTCAATCTCCCACTTGCCTTTACGTAATATTTCAAACAGTCGAAGTACATGTATCTCCACATACTTGCATGTACATCTGATGTACTACCCCAAAAGAAAAACAAGTACAATTATATTCTCCGGTGCTAGCGGATGAATATAACTGCATTCCACACTGATTGTCTAACAATCACAAGCATATACCGAGACACTCGTATGCGTGTGACCTCGTAGGTTCATCACTAAACCGGTA
>CM071874.1:24371855-24383954 GCA_036759665.1 Gynandropsis gynandra
CCCATCACTTGGCAGTCATCAAAGCAGCGAGTGGTTGCTCTGTCTTCATGCGAGGCGGAGTACATTGCGGCAGCGACGGCTGCATGCCAAGGTGTCTGGTTAGCTCGCCTCCTGTCTGACATGGTAGGTGCACAGGTGGGAGCGTCGGAGCTACTGATGGACAATCAGTCCGCCATTGCACTCAGCAAGAACCCAGTCTTCCACGACCGGAGCAAGCACATAGATGTTCGTTATCACTTCATCCGGGAGTGTGTCGACGACGGGCGGATCATCCTCAGCTACACGACGACGGAGCAGCAGCTGGCGGATGTTCTGACAAAGGCGCTGGGTCGCGTTCGCTTCCAGGAGCTTCGCGGCAAGATCGGCGTCATGATTCCAAGTGATCGTGCTCAGGATTAGGGGGAGAAATGTTTCATATTCCATCACACGGTCACTTATTTTTTTTTTTATCTTAATTAGTTGCATTTACCATTCAAGTTAGTGGACATGGTCATTTAGTGGCTGTGCTTAAATTGCACGTTTTGCAGCCTCTTCGGCTGCTTCCCTTGTATTTTTTTTCCCTTTAAATAGCAATGAAAACGCTGCCACTTTCGCAGCTCAAATTCTTCTTCCACCTTCACGAGTGTTCAGTTTTAGGAGTTCACCGGCGTTCCTACTCCGGCTAATTCCAACATTTCTGCTAAGAGAAGACAAATCCCGGGAAACGGCCTCAAGCATTATGAAGCGAGCAGATAATTTCAGACGTTCAAGGACAAGATAAACAAGGTATTGTGAATTGAAAGGGAAATTTGTTTCGTAACTTTTTACATATGTGAATCCGTTTCTTGATCTTATGGTCATATAAAATGTTATGAGACCGTTTAATGTGTGTTTCAGGTGGTAACAAATGGCCAAAAGAGATGGGATGACAATCTTATAATAAAGGAAGAGGATGAAGCACTTGTAATGAGCAAGAAAGAAGTTGCATTGAGGAGAGAAATGACAAGGGAATATGCAGTCGCTCATCGAGTATCTATATGGTTCACTCTTTATCCATTGCATCAATTAGGTCTATTAGATGTTTTGTGATGATTGGAAGTAGTTTCTATATATAAACTTCATAATCCATGGAATCGTACCAGACAAAGAGTAATACAAGATGGAAGTACTGGTTAGACCAATGGGTGATATTACATTAACCAAAAGCAAAGAACTAATGATTTTGAACTTCTCTCAAAGACTAAACTTTCAGGGACAAGCACATCAAAACCCTGTGGCATTTTTCACAGAGAATATCAGTAAATCCCTGAAGGCAAGTTTCAGTAGGTTTAGTCCTCAGTGGTGGAATAAGAAATATATTGGAAATCACTCAGGTTCATGCGAAATCTCTTGCCATTAATCCTAATTCTTCGTGGTATCAAAACCCAAATAAGTAAGCATGAAATGAGATGGTTGTTTCTCTATTATATCTTTCATCTAACATGTTATTATGAGGGTATTGTATTCAACAAGAAAGTGACAATATTATGATTCTTCAGCAGGGCTATATTCTCGGCTTCATGGCTCTGGCATACCTGTGTCGTAATGATTATGCACCAGAAAGGTATGTACATAATATGAATTCCCAATGAAGATTAGGACAAGCAGTGATAATTTCAAAATCATAGGTAATCTCTACATGCCGTTATCACTCACTTGAATACATCGGTATTCTATAAAATAACTCTGTCATCTATATTTGTGGACAACAAAAAATATGCAATTTTGAATACTGTTATTACAAACTTATTTGTTGAACTTTTTGCTTATATTTAATTTTTTATCAACACAAACTTTTTTTTGGGATTGAGACATAAAATGTCAAAACAACTAAATGTTAAATAAAATAAATCACAAATTATAACACTGTTAATTTTATATGAATTTCAAAATATATAGATTAAATATACAATACATGAAATGTAGTGAAAATTACAATCAACCGATTTAGGAATTGTGGTTGTAATTACTGTAATTTAAAATTTTATTTTAATAAAAATATGATAATTATTATTCAATTCTCTTTATTATATTTTTTTCCAATTATTCACCGTTGAAAGATATATTTATGTAGCTAAATATTCTAGCTCTAATATTTAAAATTTTATCAAATTTTGTAAAATAAAATAAAAATATCATAAAAGCTCGAAATGTTGATAAAAATAATATTGCATATCTAAATGAACGATTGATTGAGTTAGGAATTGGGTACCTGCGTTGGCATCGTTTAAATGAAAAATGGATGGTAAACCTTTTGAAAAAATTAAATTAAATACCAACTCGTTCGTATAATTAATTACACCTTTGAATATTCTACTTAATACAACAATGTGCAGCCTGTAACGGAGAAATATGGAAAAGTTGACGAGGAAATTACTCAAATACCAACTCATTTGTATATTTATTTCTTTGCCTTAGCATTCTGTAACGTATGCAATCACTGAGAACCTATCTCCTCATTAGATTGTCAGAACATTAAGCTCGTGCAAGTATGTCATCTTCGTGCGCAATGAGTTAGATTAAATCAAAGAAATATATTATATTGGTTTAGAAGATCTACCTAAAGAACATGGACTGGGAGGAAGTAAGAAACTTCCTGATCATAGGTCTCCATACATATAAAATCACAAAATTTTAGTGTTTTTTGTGATCTCATTGCATAATTTTTCATCTGAAGATTGGAAAGATCTATGTCGATGTATGTTTGTCAGAAGAGCCTTATTTGCGAATACCCACATGTCATTATTCATCTTTTGGAATCTTTGAATGCATAAATCTCAAACAACTAAAGAATGAATGAGGAAGGTAAATATGCATGACAGTGAAACCATAATGAATTTATATTTTGTTCCCTTTTCAATATCAAACATGGAACCAAAGCAAAGATAAGAACATGATGCTTCTTGTATCTTGTCCCTCGTTATCTGGATCCTTTTAAGCCTTATGAGATGCTCTTGTTTGGATCTAAAAAAACATCTATTTTTAAATCATTAGAACATTTCAACTGAGTGAGATACTCTCAAATACCGTTGTTGAAAATATCATACTTGCAACATCCAATAGATGGTATCTTCATTGCTTCTTCGATGGAGGGTCTATAAATAGTTGCAGAGACAATATACTGTCTCTATAGCTCCTTCAAACTGCATTAACATGGATATTCTGCAAGTGGATCTAAATATTTAAAGATATAAGCAGACGGGAAGGCAATGATATCATTGAAGAGGGCGTACGAACATACAGAAAAGTAAACATTACTCAAATTCATTAGTTAAAGACAAGAAAGGAAACAAAATCCCATATTACAACATCGACATATTAACATTGATGTTTCAGATAGCTAAGGACACTCAGATTCAATCTACAAAGACAAAACATGTTATCAAACACTTTAGCTTCAGCCCGAAAATTGACTATAAAAATACCGTTATTATAATTAAACAAGAGGAAAACCCAAATACACATCAAATGATTTTGAAGATTCTTCTTAAAATCCCAAGATAACCATTATTTCTCGAAGAATTAGTTAACTATTTCTCTTTGATAGGTCAAGAACAAAGCCTACAAATGCAGACATCATAAACTCAACATATATAAGAAAAACAGAAACAGACAAAGCTACCATTAAGAACCCAGAGAAGTAAGAACATATAGCTCAACAAATTGAGGAACATATAGCTCAACAACCCAAGAAAATAAGAACATATAAGAGCTTCAGATACTGCCTTAGATGTCTAACCTATTCAACCATTTGTGTACATTTTGCTTCGACTATATTAAACCTAAATTTAGTGTTTCTTACAGATTTCTAAAATCAAAGGAAAAAGATCGAGTCTCCCACGTTGGATCCACTGCCATTTCTACTTCAGAAGGTAAGTTACCAATTCATAATGTTCTGGTAGTTCCTTCAATTAATAAATTACTATTATCTGTTTCAAAGCTTATCCACGATTATCCTTGTGAGGTGATTTTATATGCTGATAGTGTTTGAATAAAGGACTTAATAACTCAGAAGATTCTGGTCAGAGGAAACAAACATGAAGGGCAAACAACAGACTTCAAGGCCTTTTATTCTACTAGACATTGTTCTACTTCATATGATATATGACATCATCGTTTAGGACATGCTAACAACAATATTATATATACAAGAACTTAATAAAAATGACTTCATCAAGATTACTAAATCTGCTTTAAAGTTGTGTGAATATTGTCAACTGGCTAAAAGTAGCAGATTGTCTTTTTATGTTTCTGATTATCATGCGAAAGAACCATTGGAAATGATTCATTGTGACTTATGGGGTCCAACACCTACAACTTCTGTTCAAGGTTTCAGGTTCTATGTCATTTTTATTGATAATTTCTCTAGATTTTCATGGCTATATCCTCTAATGCATAAATCAGATTTTTTTAATGTTTTTATCTTGTTCCAAAAGATGGTGGAGAATCAATTTTCTTGCAAAATTTAATTGTTTCAAAGTGATGGAGGAGGTGAGTTTAGCAACATTCGGTTTCAAGAACATCTTTTACAACATGGTATTAAACATCTAGTATCATGTCCTTATACACCTGAACAAAATGTCTTAGCAGAAAGGAAGCATCGACATATTACTGAATTAGGATTAGTTATGATGTTTCCTAAAATACCTCTCAAATACTGGGTAGAAGTATTTTATACTGCAAATTATATCAGTAATCTATTACCATCATCTTCTTTGCTTAAGGAAATACCATATAAAATCTTGTTTAAAAGACAAGTGGATTACTCGGCTCTTCGAGTTTTTGGTTGTTGTTGTTATCCTTGTCTCCGTCCTTATGCCCAAAATAAATTTGATTCAAGGTCCTTAAAGTGTGTATTTCTAGGATATAGTGAAAAATATAAAGGATATCGATGTCTCTATCCTTTAACAGGTAATATATATATTATATTACTCATCATGCCATCTTTGATGAACTGAGTTTTCCTTTTCAGGATAGCTATCTACATTTGATTCCACCAGCAGACACATTACTATCAAAAGCATGGCAATTAGGGTTCAAATCTCAATCTAAGGATGTTTCAAATCAAAATTTGCAATTTGTCTTACCCAGATTTCAGAATCCCTCTTCTGTTGTTGAAATGCTTGATGATCAAACGACTATATCAAATCCAACAGCAGAGTCAGACACTGTTTCAGCATGAAGTCTGTTGTCTACTACAGGTTTGAATATTCCAGATTCTTATGATGAAAATATACATGCTGATTTATCAAATGCAAATCCTGAAATTGAAATGAATACTGGAAATCAACACCCTATGACTACTAGAAGCAAATCTGGAATTTTTAAACCAAATCTGAAATATGTTTTCTATGCTAATATAAATATTCCACAAGAACCAAAATCAGTTAAATCGACTTTAAAACATTCTGGTTGGTATCAAGCAATGATAAATGAAATGGATGCACTACAATATAACAACACTTGGTCCTTAGTTCCATACTCGGATGATATGAATATTTTGGGATGTAAATGGATTTTTATGACTAAACTTAATGTTGATGGCTCTCTAAACAGATTAAAAGCTAAATTAGTGGCTAAAAGGTATCATCAAGAGGAAAATATTGATTATTTAGAAACATTTAGTCCGGTTGTTAAGACTGCTACAATTAGAACTGTGTTATCAATTGCAGTAGTTAATGAATGGTCAATATCTCAATTGGACGTTAAGAATGCCTTTTTACATGGTGAGTTGACTGAGGATGTTTTTATGCAACAACCTCCTGGTTTTGAGGATTCTGAGCATCCTACTCATATATGTAAGTTGCATAAATCCCTATATGGTTTAAAACAGACTCCTAGAGCTTGGTATGACAAATTTAGTTCATATTTGCTTGAATCTGGCTTTTGTTGTAGTATTTTAGATCCTTCATTATTTATATATCAACGAGGCTCAAATAAGATTTACCTTTTATTATATGTTGATGACATGATATTAATAGAAAATTGTGAAAAACTGTTAAAGGAACTTACTATAGCTTTGACTATCAGGTTTACAATGAAATATCTTGGTCAGTTGCATTATTTTATTGGTGTTCAAAGTAAGTTTTACTCATCACGGTTGTTCCTTCATCAAGAAAAATATGCATTAGATCTTTTTAACAAAGCTAGTATGATAAACTGTAAACCTGTAGCTACTCCCTTACCTCTGAAATTAAACAATTATACTCCGAATCTAGAGAAATTTTCTGATGCAACTTACTTTAGACAATTGGCTGGTGGATTGCAATATTTAACCTTGACTAGACCTGATATTAACTTTGCTGTCAATTTTATTTGTCAAAGGATGCATGAACCTACAATATCTGATTTTGCTTTGCTAAAAGGAATTCTTCGTTGTATTAAAGGTACTATTACTCTCGGTTTACACATACATAAACATAGTACATTTGACTTGGCTGCATTTAGTGGTAGTGATTGGGCAAGATGTTTATCTACAACACGCTCTACAACGGGTTTTTGTACATTTCTTGGTTCAAATTTATTTTCTTGTTCAGCTAAAAGACAACCAATAGTTTCTAGATCATCTACCGAAGCTGAATATAGAGCTTTGGCGTCCACAACAGCTGAGCTCACTTGGCTAAGCTTCATTCTTCGTGATCTTGGTATAACACAACCAGGTCCTTCGGTTTTACACTGTAATTATCTCTCGGCTACTTTTTAGCAGCCAATTGTAAATTTCATGGTCGGTCTCAACATATTGAAATCGATGATCATTTTGTCAGGGAAAAGGTAGCCCTTGGATTGGTTATTATTAAGCAGATTTCTAACACGTCTCAAGTTGCAGATATTTTCACAAAATCCTTGTCTCATGATCATTTTGTCCAGCTACGAAGCAAACTGAATGTCGACTTTCCACTTGACATCAGTTTGAAGGGGAGTATCAGTCTAAATACTCAAGAAGGAGGCTTCTCGGCTCAGCACGCACGGGCAGCTTCACCTACATCAGCTCAGCACGCGCGGGCGGCTTCACCTACATCAGCTCAACACGCGCGGACAGTTTCATCTACATCAGCTCAGCACGCGCGGGCTGCTTTACTTACACTGGCTCAGCACGCGCGAGTTTCCATCAACTTCCACACAGCATGTGCGGGCAGTTTCACTCACATTGGCACAACATGCACGGGTCACCACTCAGCAAACACGGGCAGTTTCACTCAGCCCGCGCGGGTCCACTAACTCTCACTCAGCACGCGCGGGCAATTCCACTCAGCCCGCGCGGGCTGGTTCATCTTCTTCCTAAGGAACAGATGCCATGCGCGTGCTCACTCTCTCTCTACACCAGCTCAAGAATTCGGTGTTTTCGTTCAACAACCAAGAACAAGATTGCATTAATCTTTGTTCTTGGGATCTTGGATTCTTCAGCTCATTCATCTCTATTTAAAGAGATTGTATTCGAAGAATTTATTCATTCACAATAATAATAATTCTACGATTTCACTTTTAATTCAACTATTTCTCTCTTTCGTTCTTAGTTCTTCAAAATTCGTGTAGATTTCATAAAACTCAAATTCAGCAACGATGGAACTCAAAGAGCGAGTAGAATTGCATTTGACAAGTTGTAGATGTCCAACCATATCCTATTGTCCACCTTGAAGACATGGTGGCTTCCACTGGGGATGGTATAGATAAGATATGGATCGATCTCAAGATTAATGTGGAGACCTTCCTCAGGTGTTTTGTAAGGGATAAACCCAAAACGTGGGTCATGTGGCTTGTTTGGGCGGAATATTCATACAACACTTCATTCCATTTTTCTTTACTAACTAGAGCTTTCATGGTCCTTTATGGAAGGGAATCTCATAGGTTGATCAATCGTTTTGAAGTTCCAACCAATGACAAGACTTTGGAAGAACTATTAAGGGAAAGAAAGGAAGTTCTTGAAGTCATTACGGCTAATCTTAACAAGACTCTGCATTATTAGGATTCTTGTACGTTTATTCTCTCGGAGATAACTGCGAATTTGAGTAACCAGCTCTTTATGGTGGTGCTAAGAGTGGAACGGTGGAGTATGATATTAAGACTAGGATATTTGAACATTCTTGAGAATGAGTACAACCTTGTTTTCACTATAAGCGGAGGTTTTGCATTCAAATTGTCGGCAGAATCCTATCCATTTCATACAAATAGGAGACTCTTGACCATTTTTTTTATCATGAAAGTCAGTCATTCAATTGGATGATCCAAACTGCTCGAGACAAGGGTGTTAAGGCTTACAACACTTGGTTCAAATGGCCAACCCTAAAGCTTTGTTCCACGGATTTGGAAAAAGCGATTTTCTTATAAGAAGAGGAGGAAAAAGATTCTGCAATAGGGTTACTTGTGTTCACTGCACAATTACGGACACAAAGTACTCTTACCAGTGGATGGCACGTGTTCCTTGATGCTGGTTCATTAGGTCTCAAAGATATAGATTCACTTGGGTTGTCATTGTTTCGGCCAGAGTTTATCATCACCTCTTTCTTTAGAGTATCTTTGGTTATGATCCCACATGATTTGGTTGCCTCTTGATTAAGAAGTCGGTGATGGGTAGCCTTCACAGTCAGTACGGGAAAATAGGATTTAGAATTGTGAAGATCACACCTTAATATCCTCTATATCTCAGTGTTTCAATAGATAAGAAATGCAGAGAATTGGAGTTTGAAGTTGGGAATTGGTATACTAGAAGCTTAGGCCTTTCAAACAGAAGACCTGGGCCACTCGCCAAAATATGAATTTGACTGCTAGATATTCTGGACCCTATGAAGTAATTCAAAGAGTTGGAAAGATGGCATACAAAATGGCTTCATCTAAAGGATATTCAATTCACCAAGTATTTCATATTTCACATCTTAGGAAAACATTGGGAACAAAGGAAACACATTAGTCGCCGAAAAACGCGGTTGAAGCCTTGGGAACGAATTTAGAACTTGGGGCGATCTGGGAAGTAAGGACGAAGGCTGGAACAAGCGAGAAGAAGGTCTTAGTAAGGTGGATTGGACTGATGGAAGATGAGGTCACATGGGAACCAATAGCAGATTTAATGACAAAGTTTCTAGATCTCCACTTTGAGACAAGGTGAATGTTCAAGGAAAAGGTATTGATAAACTCCTAATACCCTTACGAAAATGAAGGCAGGAAGAAAGGAGGATACCGACCAAATCAAAGGACCAAAGAGCAAGGAAACGATGATGAGAGATAGCAAGTGTACTTCAGACACTTTTAATACTTGTGCTATTGTTTTCTGTTATATTATTGCTCTCTTTCTTGATCTATAGAACAATTATGAATTGTTAATATTAGGTCTATGGGAAAGTGTACAAAAAATTTATAGAATAATATTGAATCTCTATCTGGAAATCGCTCTAACCCCTCAAATGATCCGACTCTTGAGAACACTTGAGATTTTTCCAGACACGATAGAGCCGATTAGGAAGGACAAAGACGACAACGGGGAGACTACGGTCGATCATAGGGTGAGCAATCGAGAGAGAGAGAAGGATCTGTCATGGAAAGGATTCTCCAGTCACCATCTTCGTCTTCCATAACTCATTTCAAATTCTTCGAGAACACTTGACCGTTGGGTGAGAAATCGAGAGCATCGTATTTAAAAAGAATAAAGAGAAATAAGGAGAGTACCCGAAAAATGGCCTAAAATTCATTGTGAGAAAGAGATTCCTAACTCGCAGGTTCATGAGGTTTGAAATAGGAATCCTGAGGGAAGAACAAAATCAAAACAATTTTATCTTTCACTCACTCTCCCATAAATAAAAGAAAACCCTAAATAATAAGAAGAAGAAGAACCATTTTTGGAAGAAGAAATAAAAAAAATTTAGAAAGTGGACATTTATGTGAAATTAATAGATGTATATCATCAACTCTTTTTTTACTTAGAAAATTTCTGATATTGGTATGTGGTCTTTCGGTTTTCATGTATGGTCAAATGGACCATTATGTTTTTCTTTTTGGTCTTTTCCTTTCTTAATTTTTTCCTTAATGTTTGTCTTGTTATTTGTTATGTAATTACTTTAGTTCTTTAATCTTTGACCAACCATATATATAAATATGTAACAATCCTTCCTTATTTCATAAAAAAATAATATTTTTTTTGAATCTCTTCTTGCTAGTATTCTCTTTGTCTCTTAATCTTTATGGTATCAGAGCATAAGAATTTCGGTATCTTTCTTGTTTTTCTTGTTGTCTTTGCTTCTTATATCCACAGATTTGTTACTATGGATGCTGGGAAGAACATCTCCGTTACATTCAACGGAAGCAATTATTCTGTGTGGGCTAAGCTTGCAAAAGCTAACCTAGGTATATGTGGCCTTTGGAGCCATGTCACTGATGGATGCACGCGACCGACCGATTCAAGCTCTGGCTCGGAGAAGTGGAAACAAGAAAATCTCACCGCTTTATTTGTTCTACAAACTCATTGGAGCCAAGTATTCTTCGGGCGTACAACCACAACGAAACGCCTAAGGCGCTATGGGATGAGCTAAAGCAAGTGTATGGCAATGAATCCAACCTTAGTCGAGTATTTGAAGTAAAGAGGGCTCTCATAAATCTCAAGCAAGAAGGGAGACCCTTCAATGATGCTCTCGGAGACTTCAAAGAATTAGTGGCCGAACTCAATGTGCTTCGACCTCAAACCATCGGCACTGTGGAGATCGTCGAGCGCAATAATCAAGACCAAGTGTTTGGTCTCTTATTTATTCTTGATCAAAGTTATAATAATCTAATTCAACATATCCTTCGACAGGCCACGTTACCCTCCTTTACGGAAGTGTGCTCTATGATCCAAAGAGAAGAAGGGAGCAATCGCCTATTCAAGGGACTTACGGAGGTTGCTCATGTTGCTAAAGGATCAGACTCTACTAGAAACTTCAAAGGGCCCGATGACTCGTTCAAAGGATCAAACACAAGGAAAGTGTATTTTGTGAGCATGTAAGAAAAAGGGTCATACGAAGGATCGTTGTTGGCTTCTTCATCCACATCTGAAGAACACGATAAAGGATTTTATTATAATTGACTCTGGAGCTACTAACCACATGATTAGATCGCGTGGCCTTCTGGAAGATGTTAAGCACTCTCAAGGCAATGTTTCTATTGCCAATGGAGAAACCGTGCCGATCAAAGGAATTGGAAAAATAAATCTGTTTCATCAAAGTTCTACAGCTCTTTATGTTCCTAGTTTTTCTAATAAACTATTATCTGTTCAAAAGATAGCTAAAGATCTCAATTGCATTGTTTATTTCGATGCTAATCATTTTTCGATACAGGATATTAAAACCAAGGAGATCATCGATAAAGGATCGTTGAAAAATGGTCTCTACGTTCTCGACAATCTCAAGAGTGATCTTATATCCGGATTGTTCTCAAAGCATTCATCTCATGATAACATGAACTCATTATGGCATGCTCGTCTTGGTCACCCTCATAATAAAGTTTTAAGCATAATTTTTCTTGATATTAAGACTTGTGATGATGTGTGTGAATCATGTGTGTTAGGCAAGCATTGTAGAACCGTGTTTCCTAAATCTATTACAAAATATGATAATTGTCTTGATCTCATACATTCTGATGTATGGACTGCTCCTTGTTATACTCGTGATAGGAAGAAATATTTCGTTACTTTTATAGATGAAAAGTCAAAATTCACTTGGTTATATATGCTTTCCTCAAAAGATGTTGTGTTTGATGATTTTGTTACCTTTTATAATCATGTTCTAACGCAGTATGAAACCAAATTTAAGTGCCTTAGATCCAATAATGGAGGAGAGTATATAAACAAACAACTTCAGAAGTTTCTTGGAGATCACTGAATCGTTCACCAAACAACATGTCCTTACACAGCGCAACAAAACGATGTGGCCGAACGTAAAAATAGACACCTGATGGAGGTAACGAGAACTCTTTTGTTCCACAAAAATGTTCCAAAGCAGTTTTGGGGCGATGCGGTGATGACGGCCTGCCACCTTATCAATCGTTTGCCAACAAAGTGTCTCGACGACAAGTCTCCTTTTGAGGTTCTAAATCAGTCCAAACCTAATGTTGATTATCTTA
>CM071874.1:24390547-24413096 GCA_036759665.1 Gynandropsis gynandra
GAGAGACAAAGCGGCGACGGCGACGGGAGAGACAGAAGGATGAAGATGGAAGCCGCGACGGATGAAGATGGACAAGCGGCGCCGGACAGAGCGACGCTGGACAGAGCGAAGACGGATGGTTAAACCGACGACGACGAGGGCGACGGAAAGAGGGCGACGGTGAGGGCGACGGAAAGAGGGCGACGGCGAAGGCGACGGAAAGAGGGCGACGGCGACGGGAGAGAGAACACAGTGGAGGGAGGGAATAAAATATTAGGTTTTTTGGGTTTTAAATTCCGGTTTACTATACCGGACGGTTTGGTTAAACCGACTACTGATTTCAGATTAATTTTCAATTTTGAACCAATTTAATCAATTTCGGATCAATTTAACAAATTGGATTTTTAGGGTTTTCTCAACTTAATAGTTTTTTAACAATGAGTTAACAGAGGGGGTTTTAGGCTGAATATCGATAATTCGGGGAATAGGATGAGGGCTAAAAATTGAGGGGGAATAGGATGAGGGTCAAAATAGAGAGGGGAATAGGACTAAAGCAATAAAATAGAGGGGAAATAGGCTGTTTTTCCTAAATTGTATTATAACCCGACGTGAGTTGCTAAGAAGAGCGGATAGACAAGAAATTTAATATATATATATATATGTATATATATATTAGTTTTGTATCTGCATTACATGCCAGAAATATTATTTTTAGCAAAAAATATATAAAAGTGGAATAAGATTTATATACATATGCGTAATATAAAATAAATAAATTGGAATATTGTTTTATGTTATAAGGTATTGTATTGAACCTCTCCTCCTTCGTACGTCCTCTATCTTTACATATCCTCATCCGTTGCACACACTCATCCATCACATGGCCTCCTCTGCTGCTGACCCTCTTTCAGAGATACGCAAGTGGAGGGGCGGCCATGTTAAAACCGGCGGCGATGGAGACGATAAAGAGGTTACGACAGAAAGATAAAAATAAAAAGGAAAAATAGGATTAGGTTAATATTAGCTCTGATACCCGAATCTACTTGCCACCTCTAGCCACAAATAATGCCCTCGTTCCACACCTTGTGTCTTTCTTGGTTACCCGAACAATCAGAAAGGGTTTCGCTATCTTGACCTTCAATCACAACGAATCATTATCTCACAGCACGTCAGTTTTGACGAGAATGTGTTTCCTTTGGCCATCGGCACCTCACCACCATCGGCATCGTCTTACCATTTTCTCGAGCATGACAACACACCATCTCCTATACTTCACCATCTCCTTGAAATACCTACCACAAATCCTCCGCCTCTCCCTACCATTGAATCGCCGCCCCTTGCACCTCAAAATCCTAGTAACCACTACATGCAAACTCGTAGCAAATCTGGGATTTTAAACCTAGAAAGATTCTAAACCACCATCACCATCTCATCGTTCCCACCTCTCACTTAAAAGCCATGGAAGATCCTCATTGGTGCAAAGCCATGACATCTGAGTTTGATGCTTTTATTAAAAGCGTGACTTGGCACTTGGTTCCACCTTCCTCCCGTTGTTAACATTGTTCGCTCTATGTGGTTGTTTCGACATAAGTTTCATGCAGATGGAAACTTGGCGCGATACAAGGCGAAACTCGTCGCAAATGGGAAGTCGTAGCAAGTTAGCGTTGATTGTGATGACACATCCAGCCCAGTGGTGAAGCCCACAACAATCTGCACGGTTTTAAGCATTGCAGTGTCTCGAGGATGGCCAATACATCAACTCGATGTCAAGAATTCATTCATCCACGGCGACCTCAAAGAACGGTTTACATGTTTCAGCCCTCGGGATTTTGCTCTTCTACACATCCGGAGCATGTATGTCGTCTCAAACTCTCCCTTTATGGACTCAAACAAACCCCACGTGCTTGGAACCCGCGTTTCACGACCTACATGCTGACTCTCGGTTTTGTACAAAGCCGATGTGACACCTCGTTGTTAATTCTTCGTCGAGGTGATCTTCAGACCATGCTTCTTTTATATGTGGATGACATCATCCTAACGGCGTCTATATCCGCTTTTCTCGGCCATATAATCTCATCTCTGAAGTTCAAGTTCGCTATGTCTGATATGGGATCTCTACATCACTTCCTTGGAGTCACAGCTCAACGCAACACAGACGGGTTATTTCTTCATCAATCCTTGTACGCGAAATCCATTCTCCAGCATGCCGGCATGGCAGCTTGTAACATGTGTTCCACCCCGGTTGATACAAAGCCTAAGTTGTCTGCTTCTATAGGTACCTCTATGGCTGATCCGAGCTTGTATCGTAGCATCGTGGGAGCTCTATAGTACCTTAATTTTACACGATCGGATCTTCAATATGCAGTCCAACAGTTGTGTCACTTTCTTCACGACCCTCATAGGCCGCATTGGGATACCATGAAACGAGTCCTCCCATACGTAAAAGGTACAACACACTATGGTTTACAACTATCCCCTCTACTACCACGAGTCTTGTTGCTTACTCCGATGCAGATTGGACGAGTTGTGTTGACCTACAACGTTCTACATCCGACTATTGTGTGTTCCTCGACGACAACCTCATTTCATGGTCGTCCAAGCGACAACCGACCATCTCACGCTCTACTCCCGAAGCTGAGTACAGAGCGGTTGCTAATGCCATGGCCGAGACATGTTGGCTCTGTAACCTCCTTATTGAGCTCCATTGCCCGATCAAACAAGCGGTTCTGATTTATTTTGACAACGTCTCAGCCGTCTACATGTCTCAAAACCTAGTCCAACATCAACGAACGAAGCACATCGAGATTGATATCCACTTTGTCCGTAAGTGAGTTGCGTTGGGATCTCTCTGTGTCCTTCATGTTCCCTCTTCTCGATAATTTGCGGACATCTTCACGAAGGATCTATGGACGCCATTATTCACAGAGTTTCGCTTCAAACTTTGCGTTCGACCATCTCACACTTCGACTGCAGGGGACTGTTAGTACCCAAAATATGGAATCTACCTTATATGTATATCCCTCTTATTTAGCAACTACCTTATGTTTAGTCAAACTTTAATCTATTCTTGTACTATATATGTACCTCTAATGATGAATAGAATCAAACAATTATATCAAATTACATAGTATCAGAGTCAGGTTCGTCCCGATTTGAATATACCGATGTTGGACCCCCGATTGCGATGTCCACGCTCCAGGATCGGACCTGGATGTGAAGGGGAGTGTTATGATAAGTTGTTCCACATCGGCTAGGACATGAACTTTGGACTCATATATATAGTATTGGACATCCCTAAACTCTTGAACTAGGTTTAGGGATTAGTTAGACTCAAACCCCTATTTGACACCTTTCACAAATATATGAAAACATTGGAGTAATGATATATATATATATATATATATATTAAACTCTCATGAATTATAATATTTACAAAACATTTTATTTGTTTAAAATTAGGTGTTCCAATGACTATGCTATTCAGTGACAATAAATAAAAGTTAATGACAAAATTTAAATAAATCCGATTATATCGGTCAAAACTAATTTTTGCATATGAACAATTGTGCGTTATACAATAAAAAATGACTTCAGAATATGAATAAAAACTCTTATATCTCAATGAAAACTCCATAAAAAATATATCACAAATATTATTTATAAAAAAAATATTCAATGATCTTCCAAATTCATCAATGAATTATCAAAAAAAATCAAATATTTAGTTTATATTCATAATAATATCTAATATATATATATACACAATATGATATACCTAAAAGCTCCAAACATATGGAGCCGATTCAATAAATACAACATTAAACCTATTGGTGGTGATAAAACAAATGCAAAACAATTAGCAAAAATTATTTTTACAATATTTATAGCATTAACATTTATACAAAATTTATTAGATTAAATGATTATGAAAAACATGATCATAATCGTTATTGGTTTAATCTCTAAATTGATTGACGTTTTTTACTATATCATATCAACTATTATTTATAAAAATATATATCTACAAAATAATATTAATATTACTTTTAATTGTCTATTATAATTCAAGACTTCATATCAATCATTTACAAAGATGTATACACATGTCAACCTAAAATAATTAGAAAATTAAACAGTACTATAGCTAGGAGTGTCAAAAATGGCCCGAGTCCGCGAGCCCACCTGAAGCCCGCCCAAAAATACGCGGGTTCGGGCCATTAAATATAAAGTCCGAATGAAACCGGGCCTTTGGACTCGGACCTATTCAAAAACCCGTTATTTTACAGCCCGGTCCGTCGGGCTTCGGACCGCCTGAGTTCAATTAGGTTTTCCGCCCAAGTTCGACTTTGCTTTTTTCTTTCTGTTTTCCGCCTGAACTTCAGTCGTTCGTTCGTTCCCAAGCTTTTGCCTCTCTCCTCCAGCGTTCGACTTCGCCGTCGCTTTCCCTCCTCCGGCGTTCGACTTTGCCATCGGTCTCCCTCCCAGCTTTTGCCTCCGTCGTTCCCAGCTTTTGCCTCCGTCAGTCCCTTCCCCGCCCGAATTCACTCGTTCGACTTCGCCTCTCCCTCCCTCCACAGCTTACGACCAAATTCACTCGTTCGACTTTGTCTCCTCTGACCGTCGGTCTCTCCTCGCCCGTGTTACCGTGAGTCCTCATCATCCAGAAGGTATTTCACTCGTTTGTTTGTGTTCGGAAAATTAGGAATTGATTCTGTATTACACTCGTTTGTTTGTGTTTGGAAAATTAGGACTTGAATCAGTTTACAGATTAGAAAAATTAGAAAAACTGATGGTGTTAGGAAAATTAGGAAAACTGATGGTATTGAATTTGTATTTCACTCGTTTGTGTTAGGAAAATTAGGCATTGAATCTGTAAACTGATGGTGGTAAAAAAATTAGGATTGAAACTGATGGTATTAAGAAAATTAGGAAAACTTATGGGCATTGAATCTGATGATATGTACATTGATGCCATTGAATCTGTAAAATTAAGATTTGATGATATTTCTATTGCAGATTTCAAATGGACGATAATTTTCGTCATGCTGAGCAAACGGTAGATGAACAAACAATAGATGATCATGCTCAACAAACGGTAGAAGATCATGACGATGACGACGATCAACCCACTCCTCAAGTAAGTGGTTCTAACAAAAGGAAAATGTCTGATGTTTGGGCACATTTGATTAGTATAAATCCTACTCAAGCCAAATGCAAATATTGCGATAAAATGTTATCCGCATTATCAAATAGGGGTACATCTCATTTGAAACGTCATGTGGATAATTGCAAATATTCATATAATTTATTAATTGTTTTGTTAAACAATTATAGGTACTGCTAACTTGACTATTTCTAGTGTTGCCACCACGACAATAACTACAACGGAAGAAGATATGCAAGTTTATATGTTTGAATGTTGAAGTTTTAGAATTTGATGTTTCTTTTGATTATCCAATGTTTTTATTTTTATGTTACTTTGACAATTTAAAGATTTCGTAACGTTTTTAATGTAATTCGAAACGCTTTGATTCATGAAAACATTTTAAAAACGATTTTTACGTTAACCGTGGATTGCCCGAAGCCCGTCGGACCGGACCGCGATCCACATAATTTCGACCCGTTTGAATTCGAGCCGGGCCAGACCCGAACCCGAAAGCACCGGACCAAAACGGTTAATTAAATAACAAAAGATTGATTAAATATATTAAATTTTAATAATATTATTAAATTTTAAAAAGAACGGACACTTTTTTATGTCGTTTTCAAAATAATCAATATAAATTCAAAATTTCGTCCGGTTCTTTTCAATTTTAAAATTTTCCCGTAATTGCTATATTTAATTGTATTATTTATTATATAATATAAAATATCCAATATAAATTCAAAAGTTCATCCGATTCTTTTAAATTTTTTCGTGATTGCTATATTTAATTGTATTATTTATTTTATATAATTTATCTTAATGAAATGAATAATTTAAACAATAAACTATTTGTTGTTATGATAAAATATATTTTTATATATCAATCCACAAATTGCACGAATTATGATCTAATTTTAATACAACGGAGCATATCTTAGAAAAGTAGAAGACTCATGGTGGATCCCTGTAATAATTCAAGAACCCTAATTGGGTAGAGATTAAAGAATGATACTTGCAAACGGTAAAGTGAATAAATCATTTGAAGAACGTTACTTGTGCTCTTCCTGTTGTTTTGTTTAATGTTGCTTTTGGTGGAAGTATGGATGCAAGAAACGAACCCCTTCAAGGTACATCGGAGTCTGCATCTCGATCAGCCGTGATGCCTGTACATTTCTTCAGATTCTCAGTGTTTTTCGACGACTTTTCTCGTTGTATAGATTAAAGGTATCAAATGCGAATGGAAAGAAGATGTCTGAAGAAGGACTTACAGCTCGGGCGAATGCAAATATCTCCTCTTGACCTGAGAGCATGGATACAATGGAAGATGGTTCACTAGCAGCGCTTACACTCCCTTGAGCTAGCACGTCCCGCCTTAGTTTTGAACCTTCTGTCTCGGTTTCAAACTGGAAACTGCAGATACAGAAATGTCAGAACGTGAAGTTCAGTTTTCGGGTTTGGATAACTATGTTTAATACTGTTAGTTGTGTTTACCTTTCCAGATCAAACAGGGTACCCTCTTCGGTTCCTTGAAACAGTTCGTCTATCGATGCTTCTGCGGAACAGACAAGGCAACAATGGTGGTTGTATAGCTCATCCACAAGGGTAATGAACCTACGTGCCTGAAACATCAGAACCCGACTCACCACTAGTGTCTGTAAAAACAATCCTCAGAAGCCGTGTGTGCCTCAGAGTGATGCATCAATATCTCCATAGCCAAAACAATTTACTCGTTGCCCTTTACCTTGTCACGTATTTTCATGCTCATGACAGGAATGTCAGAGATGAAGACCGTATGAAAGTTTTTGGCAACAGCAATGTAATCTGCAGCACCGACCTGAAGCATCATAAAACAAGATAGTCCATGGAAGGGAGAATTTCCTTGATATTCAGAATACCACTACAAAATCTTCCATGGAAGCCATACCGGTCGACCACATAGATACTCAAATGTGAAGCGTGCAACCCCGTTACAGCTTTCAGGAACCTCCAGCTTTCTGATATTCACGAGAGAGCTGTAATCTAAGCAACAAAAATAAAATTGTAAATCAATTACAGAATCTGTGCTATTTTTCAGTAATACCTCCCAAACATAACGGGTATAATAGCAGCAGTGATGTTTCCCCCAGATCGGTGAGTGACCTGACTCCACATTTTCTCAAACTCCTGCAGAGCTGCACCGCCCAGAGGCCACAAGTAGTGAACCTAGTAGCGTCCATGCGTTTTCCCAATTAAACAAACCAAAATAAAGTACAGTGAAAAAAATTGCACGCGTTTCACACTAACAATGTGAAAGTGTTAAAATCACATTTATCTCCTCACGTTTTCAACAGATTTTTCTGCAGCAACTCGGCGGTAATCTACTTCACTTCCTATTGGAATTATCTCACAATGCTTCTCCAACTTTGCGACAAACTTGTCAAATATCTCCTTCTGCATTCCATCCTGCACCAACAAAATCCAAGAGTAATTTAGTCAACAAAAGGCAGAAATCAAGACCGAAATATTTCATGACCTCGATGAAATTACTTGCCCTGAACAAATGGTTTTACCAAAAAAGTCTGCTGAACATTTTATATCGAGATATAGAAGAAAATGTAAGAGAACTTCAAAATCCGAGGTAAAAGATACCTGATTTAAGTCCCTAGGTGCTCGGTTACTGGTGGCCACAAGAACAGTTCCAGTAGTCAACAATCTGCTCATAATTCCAGATAAGGCCACAATAGCAAATACATCAACAGTCTGTAAAAGAAGATGCAAGAAAATTCATGTCATAAAGCGAATGATCACTATATAGCAACGTTGTCGAAAGCCACCAAAGTGTCATCAAGCACCCGCTACTAATTACGAAAATTACGCCTCAACAGAGGAAGTATTACGAGAACCATGCGTCATTACATTCCAACAACCAAAATCTGATTCAAATTCTGTAAGCAATAATAGGCAATGACCAATGGAATCAAATTAAATGTCTATATTGCATGCCAAACAACCAGATGAACTTTTTTTAAATTACATGTACGTAGTTACCTGTATCTCATCAAAGCAGAGGATGCTCGCCCCTTTTTCCATTTGCTGTTGATCTACAAGAAATTTATCTGCCACAGCTGGAAGAATGTGTTTCATTTGAATTTCTTGCTTATACCTTTCTTCGGCAGCTAACCATTCCTTAACTTTTGAATCAACAGGTAGATTCATAATCCAGCTTGATATGCTAGATTGCAGGGATTTTTCTGCTTTATTTTCCTTCCAAAACTTATGCATTTGCTCGTTAATTTTCAACATAGCCTACAATAATAAAGGAATACCATAGATGAATTGGGATGAAAATCACCTCCGACATCCCTCAGATGATCCATAGACAAGTGTCAACACAACAAAAAATTCCTTTTTCTTCTTCATCAATGTAGTCCAGAGGGAGATTTATTTGGACTGAGAATGCAATTATCCGTATAAGAAAAAGACATAAAGAAAAACCAAATCTAACCTCATGAAAGTGAAACCTTTGCCGATGTTTGATGATCCCGTCTGTGGCACCATAAAACATGTCCATCAGCATTGTCTTCCCTACATTGTATACCCAACCGTTTCAACATTTGCATACAGTACATAAAACAAAGCTGGCTGTATGAGGACATAAGAACTACAAAAGCTAGCTAACTAAAGGGCTGTACTAAAGAAAATGAGACATGCAGAGCAGAAGACAGGAAAAACAATAAGCAGGATGACAAAACTTGATGGACCTATTCCTCATAAAAGAATGTATAGGTCTGTTAACATACCACTTCCTACATTTCCATAGATGTATAATCCTTTAGGAGCTGGAGGTGGACTGGGACGAGAACCAACGACCAAGTCCAATTTTCTCTCCCGGTTAAGGTAGGAAACCCACTTACCCACTCCAGGTTCTACGTTCATCTGTCTCCGCCTGAACCAGAAATAAATAAAATTGACCAGAAACAAAAAACTGAAAAGTTCACAAAGGAAATCGCTGATATGAAACACAATAAACAAGATATTACAATGTCTAAAAGAACATGTAAGTTAAACCAAAACAAGCTTAGAAAAACCTTACCCTAAAACCCATCTTCCCAAAAGCTTTTTCCCGTGTTTGTTCACCGATGCCCACATACCATCCTCTTGCTTCTTTTCGGCTTCTTCCACCAGGAGCCTCCTACGCTCCTCCTCCCTCCTCTCCTCCCACTCAGTTAACTTCACCTGCAACACAATTTGCACAGATACTCAGACAATAAACACGATTGTGAAGCATCCCATATCCCATAGAGATCCTGAGAAACTTTACATGATACTCTTCCATGTCTTTCTCAAACTGCTCCAATCTTCCAAGCAGATTCTCTAATGCCACAGCGACTTTTTCTTGGCACGAATCATGTCGCAGCCTCCCTTGCTCCACCAGCTTCCTGTAGAGTGTCACTGGTCCTGCCAAGGAGCGAAATTTCTAACAGATCCATTAACACCAAATTCCGAAAAAATCTAATAAGAGAAGCAAATCCCACAAAGTCACCCCTCGAACCCGACGAAATTAAAAATCGAAAAAAAAAACGAAAAATCCAGGCGCAAGTTTTCAATAGAAAGCAGAATCACCCCAGAAACACATACAGTTCGGTGATTATGAAAGTACTTTGGTACGGGCAAAAGAGTATACATTGCTGAGAAAGTACCCGGTGGTTTCCGAGGATCAGAGCTGCAATACGAACGATCGACGAAGTGGTAGCTATCGGATATTCTTCTCCGGGAAAACCCCAGACGAACAATACCTGAGATCTTCGAAACCTTTAGCATGATTCGGCTCTGTTTTTAAAATCCCTCTCTCCTCCGTCGCTCTCTGATTTCCGACCAAGGTTTGGCGCTGTTGCGATGGACATTTATGAGTAGGCGTCGACGTGGCCGTCTGTATGAGTATCACGTGGCTTTCTATCTGAGTGCCACGTGTCGGATTATGGGAATTTTGTCAGCCTGCTCCACTGGGACGACCGTGGAGAGGTTTGACAGGAAATTTTACAAAGGAACCCCCAATTTTTTCTTTTTACCTCAATTTCTCCTAACTATTTGATATATTCGATTTTTCACCTGGTGCAAAATTCATCCGATTTCCTCGTAACTTTGTCAATTTCAACAGATTTCTTCTCTATTATATAATCTGTGTAACTCCGTTAAACCGTCCGATTTCGACTCGATTTCACCTAAATTCGACCCGATTTCGATCCAATTAGAATACCCGATTTTACCGAATTTCAATCCAATTTCACATCATTTCAACTCGAATTCACCCAATTTTAACTAGATTTCACACAATTTTAATCCGATTTCACCTAATTTTAACTCGATTTCACCAATTACACTAAATTTCAACTCGGTGAAATTGGGTTGCAATTCAGTGAAATTGGATGAAATCGAGTCAAAATTGGATGAAATCAGATTGAAATTCGGTGAAATTGGATGAAATCTAGTTAAAATTGGGTGAAATCGGGATGAATTTGGTGAAATTGGGTAAAATAAGGTTAGTGAAATCGAGTTACAATTGGGTGAAATCGGATTGAAATTCGGTGATATTAGATGAAATCGAGTTAAAATTGGATTAAATCGGATTAAAATTAGGTGAAATTGGGTTGAATTTCAGTGAAGTTGGGTGAAATCGGATTGAGATTCAGTGAAATTAGGTGAAATCGGGTTGAGTGAAATCGAGTTAAAATTGGTGAAATCGAGTTAAAATAATCGGGTTGAAATTCGGTGAAATCGAGTTCAATTGGGTTAAATCGAGTTATAATTAGATGAAATCGAGTTGAAATTCGGTAAAATTGAGTAAATTGGATGAAATCGGGTTGAAATTCGGTAAAATTGAGTAAATTGGATGAAATCGGGTTGAAATTCGATGAAATTGGGTGAGATCGAGTTAAAATTGATTGAAATCGGATTAAAATTCGGATCAAAATCGCATATTCGAATTGGATCGAAACTAAGTCGAAATCGGACGTATTAATAGAGTTATACGATTTATATAACAGAGGAAAAATCGATTGAAATTGTCAAAATTGACAGGCAAATAAGGATGAATTTTGCAACATGCTAGAGAAATGAGATGTGTGGAAAAATTGGGAAATAATTGAGGTAAAATAGAAAAGATGAGATGCTATAGCTTTTTTCCCTTTTACAAAACTAAACACTTGATTTACACTCTCAGGTACCTTTGCTTTTAAATCATTTTCTTTTAAAATAAAATAATGGTAAAATATTTAAATACGCATTGAATTTAATATAATATCTAGTCTTTTATTTTGTTTGGTCTGATCATTATATAGTTATTACAAATCATAACATAAAAATCGTAATAAAATTCGATGTAATCATATAATAATCTTATACAGTATTTTAAGAATTAGTTTAAGAATCGCATATGACTATTATGCAAATCTTTGTTTTAATTACAAGGAATATATTTGAACGCATTAATAAGCATTTTCATAAAGTCTAAAAATGGTCATAAAGGTGTTGTATATGTCCTAGAAACCAATCATAAATTAAGTGTATTTGGGGTTTATTTATGTATCATGATATTTTTATTATTGATAGCATTTGTTATTTCATTCAGTTTATTATCTGCGTATTATAAGTGAATGCAATAACATCCTTAGGATTATTGTTTTGAATATATTTTTAAATGACATCTCTAATGGAATATATTGAAAATGAGGATATCAATGATACATTGAGATTAGCATGTATTGAATTAATATGAGATATCAATTCAACATATGTACATATTAGAGAATATTGTACTGGATCGACCTTTCATGAGATTGCTACATGAATTATTATATGGATGTCATACTCAATTCTCATAGTGATGATGGTATATGTGATCCTTTGACTTGAGATTCATCAAAGATTTTAACGTAAAGGAAATGTGTACATTGACACTACTGAACGTCGCTCGTAATTGGATGGACTTACGAGGTAGTGATTGGGTACATAATTGACTTACGCAGCAAGATGTTGAACAATCGAAATATGATTTGTCTCTCCTATATAACGAGAGTGATGTTATGAGCTCCTTGAACGAGTGAGATTATGAAATACATGGTCATACTCAAATAAATTGATATGTGATATCGAATTTTTTTGGGTACAATCTAGTTAGGAAGAAACCTATGATTGAACTATACGAGTAGACGTTTTCCATGGCTCGTGTTCGATCAAGATATCACGGACAAAAGGATCAAATTACACGGTAACATCAATCATGTGAATGGTTATGTCGAATTACATACATTCTTGTTATTTGGATAATAATGATGTGTTGTTAGATACCGCTCATTATTTGTGATATTAATCACTACTAACGTAACAATGAACTATTGGATCACACAAAAGAACGAATGAACTTTGACATTTTGAGCTAAGAATTGTGTTGGGGTTAAATTTTGAATGGAGTCATGAATGGCGTTGTTGGGCTTGAATTCGAATTAGGATCTGGTAGGTGGAAAGTTGGAATTGGACCCATTAGGTCCATGACACATCGTCTTATTTGTATTTAGTTCGGATTGAGCCCATGACTCATCGATTAATTTGACCTGGTTTCGGAATAGACTCATGGCCCATCTCTTAATAAAATTGGCCGTCACATTAACCATCTCAAATTCCCTATAAATACATAGTAAGGTTCTTGAGATTTAGAGACATACAAGAAAACACAAAAGGTCAGATCAAAGTTTTTTTCGAAACCCTAAACTAGCACTTGGGCTTCTTCATTCGCTAGTGTTGATACCAGTGGAGGCAAAAACGATCCATTGCTGCTCGTGATTCACAAGATCAAGTTTTGGACGAAGCGAAAACAAGGTAACTTCCTTAAACCATAATCGGGGCAATCTCCAAACAGGCCTAAAAATCGAAATTCTTCTCTTCTTCTTCCGCTGCACAATCTGATCGCCCCTCGGTTTCCTTTCAAAAGGGCTCTTATTAAAGGTTATGATTTGAGGAATAAGACTGACATCAACAGAGTTGAGTGGCTGAAGTGTTGAAGCCCACTTCGGGTGTTCCTGCCCGAAGCTTATACCTTTGTCTGAATATACATTTTAGCTTAGACTATATACCAAACGATTACGATCTATGAAAGCCCAGAACGGGCAACATAATAATCGGACAGAATCCTCAACTTGCTTCTTTCAATGTACCTGAGAAAGTCAGTTCTTTAATACTCTGTTGTGCCAGCAACACTCAAAAGCCCAAGACCATACCGGGTTCATGACAAAGGGTCAGTTCCAAAGTTTCATGCTTTATCCATTCTTAGATGCCAACACAACATGTTCCAACACAGAAAAATAACTTTAACATTGCCGTCACTGAACGTGGGGCAAATCCTAGATGTAAACACAAAGTAACCCAGCTTCAAACTCAAACCGGACCAACCATTCCAGAGGAGTCGAAGGGAACTTTTCAGGGCTAATACCTACGGTTTTGGTTTGAGCTTCCATGGAACGAGAAGAAGCGCAATGTAATGGACATGATCATCCTAGGATGCAACTCACGACACATAAAATCACTAACAGAATAGGGTGAAAAGGGTAGTAAACTTGATAGTTGAGTTCTAAATATGATCGATCAATGGACAGCATACAAAACTACTACAACAATTATAACCAACATAAAAAATTGAGAACAAAGAAAAACAACAAAAGAGGATAAAAACAGAGAGTTCCAAGATTCACACACTTCTAAAGTATGTATTCATGAGCAACAATGTAAGCAACAGGACGTAGAATCTCAAAACCCCTGAACCATTGCTAAAGTAAGATATTTAGCCATAATTTAATGATATAGAAAGAAGGCGCAGACGAACAAATGATCATACCTAAAGGATGCAGCATACGAGAAACCCAAAATCCAGCTGAATTCCCTCTAAAACAAAGCTCTACCAAATCATCCTAACCCTTCAGCTGTTATTTCCAGAATTCCCAATTTCCTCAGCGTCGCAAAAATTTTCTCTGATCAACAATCAAATCAGTCCTGGGATTCGTTTCGTTTCACCGCACCATCGCTTTCCCTCTCTTCCAAAAGCTTCCCAGCCTCCTCATCAGTCTGCTGAGTCTTCTTCTGCGCCTCCTTAGCCTTCAAAGCCTGCAACTTTGAGTGGTTGTAGTATCCCACCCCCAAGAAAGCGAGCCCATAGCCGAACAGATTGATCGGAGTAACCGTGTCCTTGATCACGGACCACGAAAAGGCAATCAAGAGCCAATCCTTGACAACACCAGCGACATTCATGGTGAGGGCCGAGGTTTTCCCCACGAGAAGAAACACGGCGAGATTCAAAGCAAATGCACAGAACGAATTGGTACCAAAGATGAGGAAATCAAAATGGAAGCTCGAAGTTTCCCTAAGAACTGGGTATTCCACGAAGATCCAAGGCACGAACAGGAAAACCAAACAGCAAGGAGCAACGTAGTACAGAGAAGTAATCGGATTAAGGTTAATGCCCTTCGAAGTAAGCAAGATCTGGATGAGAACCAACCTCGTGGCCTCGAACGCGACGGCACCGAGCTGAAGAAACACGCCCCAGACATCAAATTTTGCCTCACCATAGGCAGCAACTGCGACACCGAACGAGATCGAGAGCATGTTCATCATGGTGTCCGATTTAAAAGCCTCCTTTTTGAGCATGACGCCGATGGAGTAAACAGCGACAGGCATGAGGGCTTTGAGCATCTGGATAAAGGATACGGAGAGGTAGATATAGGCGGAGTTGGAAAGCCAGAGGGAGAGCGAGTACAAGGCGCCAATGGGGACGACGGATCTGAGGTAAGTGTCGCGGGACATGGAAACGGGTTCGACGAGCTTGAAGACCTTGATGAGGAGGACAGCGAGGGTGGAGCAAAACGCCATGTGGATCATGGTGAGAGAGATCGGAAACGGCCAATTGTACATCTTCTTGTCGAGGATGTACTTGTTGTAGACGATGACGGTGAAGCTGAGGAAGATCCAGATCGCGACATAGGTGTAGGAGAGGACGATCTTCTTGATCACTCCCTCGCTGAGTGCGCCGCCTCTTCCCATTATGGAGGAGAAGGAGGGATCTCGCCGGTTTAGGAGGTTTTCGCGGTGGTGCCTCGGCGGAGGTGCGCAGGATAAGGGAGGGGCAAGTAGGGAAACCAATTCTTAATTGTTTTGGGACAAAAATTAAAGCAGCTGATTCTATGTAGGAGGAGGTTGGCGCGTGATCATGCTACGTGGCGGAAAAGTCCAATTGCTACTCTTGATGGGCCCCACACTCTTCCAAAAGACATACGCTTAAAAAAAAGGGGAATTTCAAAAATACCCCTAGGCTAAAACACTTCAAAAATACCTTCTTCGAAAAAAGAAAAAATTTCTAACTTCAAAAATACCCGTATAAATGTTGATATTTTCAAAATACCCCTGCGACTTTACGACTCAATTCGACCCAACGACCCAGTTTACATCCTTATAACAAGAATAAATAACAGATAAATATTCATAAACTATTAATATTATTGATTGATGGCTGAGCCCGCAGAATCATATAGTATAATATATATTATGACCGGGATATATATTTCACATGGTCTATATAATTTTTTTACTTGAATATCGAATCCAAATCGAAACCAAAATCGATTGGAAATCGATATCGTAAAAAAATTGAAATTAAAAATAATACATGTAACGTATAATATTTTTCTCAGCTGGTTAAAGCATCGTGCTGATAACGTGTTGAAAATTAATTATTAATTGATATATATCTAAACATATAAAAAGTATAAACATATCTTCTATGTATAATATTAGTACTACATATATGTAATAAAATATATATATAATAATATATATACATATATTATATATTATGTATATATTATAGTAACATGTACATATAACGTAAAACTAACTAAAGTAAAAGCTATATATGTATATTATATATATATATTATATGTATATATTATAATATATATATATATTAAAGAAGGGAAGTGAGATTGATTTACACGGAGAGAGAGGACGGACAGCAGGAGAGTATTAGCAACATTCTCTTATATTAAAACACTCCAAAACTACTCTAATAGATCTAATAAAAAATAAAATTGGAGAAAAAACATATGTATCTTTATATTTTGTTAATGAAAAATAATTACGGATGAGAGAAAGACAAATTTGAGAGGGAAACGAATTTGAGAGCGATTTTTTTCCATTTTCGAGCGATTTCCAACAATTTTGAGCACTTTCAGCAATCTTTGAGCGATTTTCAATGATGTTTTAGCCATTTTCAGTGATTTCCAGCGTTTTTCAGCGATTTCGAGAATTTTCCAGCGATTTTTAGCGATTTCTAGTGATTTTTAGCGATTTTCCGGCGATTCCTCAGCGACATCGAGGCGATTTCCAGCGATTTTCGGCGATTTCCAGCGATTTTCGAGCGATTTTCGGCGATTTTTGGTCGCACTGGATCGTAGGGTCGTAGGGTCACAGGTCCGCATTGGATCGTAGGGTCGAATTGGGTTGCGGGATCGTAGGACCGAACTGGATCGTTGGGTCGAATTGGGTCGCAGAGTTAACTGGATCGCAGGGATATTTTGAAAATATCAATAGTTATAAGAATATTTTTTAGTTATTTTCTTTCGAAAAGGGTATTTTTAAAATGTTTTAGCCCTAGATCTGTATATTTGAAGTTCCTCGCGTGCACGTTCATTCTATCAATAAAGAAATCATCTTATCAAATTTATACACAAATTCATTTTTGTTAAAAATCAATGACCGATCGATATATATTTGAATATAATATAATTATTAGTGACGTGTGTATGTGTATATATAATATATATATACAACTTTAATTTTATAACATATATAATATAATATATAATAAATATATAAACAGTTAAATAAATTTATTACGGAGAGAAGAACAAGTTGAAATGTACCATTTAGAAAAGATGAGTGAAATATCATCTGATTTTTAGAATTAAATGATTATGTCTCAATCCAAGAGATTCGTTTTCTAACACTTCTTCTTGAACGTCTATTGATGAGGGAAAAAAGTACAACCATAAAAACTCCTCGATTTGTCAACCCTTAATTTCTTCACAAGTTTCGAAGGTGATGCATCTCGATATTCCGAATGTGTTTTCTCAATGTTAAAGTAGAGAGTCCTTTGTGAATAATTCGGTTACATTTTCGCATGATAGGATGTATTGGACATCAACTTCTTTCTTCTTCTCGAGCTTTTGAGTATACTGATGCGTGTTCAAGTTAGATAAATCTAAACCTACTCCGCAAGTGCACGCGTTGTGTGTAATATAGAATCTAGGTCGATCCCACAAGGACCAACAACACAACACAACTAAAACAATCGAATCAAAGCTTGCAAATCAAATAAATAGTGATGGAATTAAACTAAACTAAAGACGAATAATAAATTGATGTTTAAACCAATCAAACAAACGTCCTAGGATACGGTTTCACAATTAGGCTCCCAAAACCATGAATATCAATCGGCTACTCATGTTTTTCCTATCTAATTTGAAGGCAAACGATCCTAATCTATCAACTATCATCTTTCAAGGCCTAGAGACGTGCATAAACTATCAACCCTCCTACTTTCGTGGCTGATAAGATAGTCTACACCCATTAAGCTTCGTGATTCGTTTGTGAGTCCTTAATCTTGGTTTTTCTACTCTCGTGGTTGAACCTAAACTGTCCTAAACCTATATGTCTGGTTTCGAGTTTCTCCTTTCGGTACTTCACTTAGATCCTGAATATCATGCAATTATTTGGCCTTCACAATCACATGACGATTAAGCGTATAGACAAAGGATCAAACGGGGATAGAAATTGCAATCATAGATAGAAATCAATGCAAGGGTTCCCGGGATAGCCTAGGGCTACTCCCTTCTCCTAAAACAATCCTACTAATCAATCATGAATTCAAATGCTAACATGAAAGAAATAAAAGGATAGAGAAAGGATAAACTCAATGATATCTTCGTGCGCCTTCGTGTGTCTCCGGCGTCCTCGGATTTCTCTTGCTCCGGCTTATCTTGTGTGTGATAGGCTAAGATCTGTCCTTAGGTGGCTTTCTGGACAATCCTCCTATGGCTAATATTATTTTCGGACTTCTCAAGTTGCTGATAAAAAAGGAGGAAGCTCGGATTTAATAGGGTCCGAAACCCTAATCCGAGTTGGAGTAGACTTTCTAAAGTCGGCTCCTCCAATCTCAGCCACTTTGTTTCTTTGACCGAGTCGTTTCTTTTCCTCCAATCTGGACAAATATGTTGCTTGACCGAGTCATTCCTCAAATCTCACCTGTTTGTTGCTTGACCGAGTTATTCCTCAAATCTCGCCCTCTTGTTGCTTGACCGAGTCATTGTTTCGTCGTATCTTGTCTCGTTTAGCCTCCTGTTCCCACCGCGATCGATATATATGGCCTTTTTTCTCTATATAATCTTCATTTCTGTGTCTAAATCATAGAAGACACTTGCAAGGAATATATTGCGTAAATATGCACACAATCGCATACAAAACATCGAAATATCCTCAAAATGTGATAAAAAACCTATGCGCTTGCTATGCGATATGAACACTCATCAAAATCCCTCAGACTTAAATGTTTGCTTGTCCTTAAGCAGACCTAAAAGTGCAACATAAGGAGAGAGAATGAAAACTCAAATTCCCCTTTCACCTAAGACATCATAGATACACGACAAGAGCAATCACTCGATGAATCGCAAGCTAATCCGATATATTACAAGTCGTGCTTTCATCCTTGAGTCATCAATGCCATCCATGAGTGAGCATATCAAAGAAATAAACCAAGAAAGTGACATGTGACTCTCTCCACTGAGTAAGACTTCAGACTTAGTACAAATCGATCAAAATGACTTAACTTTCTGAGCTAGTATACTCGGTTTCTAGGACGTCGAAATTAAAGAGATCTAACCTCTACTTAGACCTAGACTACCTTATTGGGTTACTCATGTGGCTCATTTGGATATCACAACGGAGTAGTCGGATGTGTCGTCGCGCTTGCCCTTAGGACGTAAAGAGATAGTCTCGATCCACCACTTAGTCCCGAACCATCAAATGAAAGTTATTATTTTGCGCACAATGCAATCATGCCAGCTTATTACATTAAATGTTTTTGCATTTTGTTGATGACAACAGAGTGTTTGTTTGCTGCTTAATTCTTTCTTTTTTCTCTTTTCTTTTATGCAAAATAGGCTCGATTCTAAAGTATCATCCTCATCTTAACAAAGCGTAGTCCTTACGAAGCATAATCATCTGAATAGAGAGATATCAAAATGTCAGAAACCCAACCGTCATATCCTTGCAACTCTTAAGCAACACCAAAATCCTCATGAACTACGACACTATAGCCTCGAGCGAAAGTAAACTAGACATTTCCACCAAAGTTCATAGCCATGTCATGCATCTAATACATCCTAGGATCAGGGTTCATTTTAGTCATCGATAAAATCATATTCATATCTCTATCCTAATGCAAATTTTTTTCTTAAAACTAATGAAAAACATGAAAATTCAAGTAAAAATTAACACCAAAAAAAGTATATGTGATGCGCCTCCCCAGACTTAAACTAAACGTCGTCCTCGGTGTGTCGCTCCTATAAAGACAAAAAGCAAATACCACAAGATCGTTGTCCAAAGGCTTAGAGAAAAGCACATCTACTACATTCGGTTTTTGTTGGTCTTATTCCTCATTGAAAACGGGAAATCCTAAATCTACCATTGGGTTGCCTCCCAACAAGCACTTGTTTAATGTCATTACCTCGACACCTTATAAAATCATGCATCTGATCTAGGAGGGTCGACAAGAGGGACTACAAACCCTTTCTCAATCGGTTGTGACGTGTTATACATATTAATTCGCTGACCATTTGTCTTGAACGCTCCTTGTGCGTCACTCCGTATCTCCATTGCTCCATGAGGAAAAACCCGTCGTACCTGAAATGGACCGAAACAACGTGATCGTTGTTTGTCTGGGAATAATTTCAATCGTGATTTATACATTAGAACGAGGTCATTTGGCATGTAAATCATGTGGGAGAATCTTCTTATCATCCCACCTCTTGATCGGCTCCTTATAGATCTTTGCATTCCCATATGCTGCAAGGTGGATTTCATTCAGCTCAAGAGTCGACACATCTTTCTCCAAAGAATCTGCATGTAAATCACTTGGAATCTCTTCACTCAGTGCGTTTTGTAGCTCTTCTATGGCAATCATATTTCTGCAAGGATGTGTCAAATATCGCAAAACTGGGTCTGCAGTGCTGCTTATCTCGAGCTCTTCTTGTGACATGTAACACTGAAAGTGTATCAATTCTTGGATAGGTTTTAGTGCCATTTTCGCATATATTCTATATATAGATTTACATATCCGATATGATTTTGAGTTTCATACACCCGTTTTGATGGTTTTCAGGTTTTTAGGCGACAAGGCCTAAATGAGCTTTAAAAGACGGATTCCTGAACAAAACCTCGTACTTTGAAGATATAACCACTCAGAGTCAAGATTGAGCCTTAGAACCCGAAGGAACACCCGAGCAACGAGCGGAAAAGAGAAATTTCAAGGCAATAAGGGTGCCCGGTCGGGCACCATAGTCCACCCGCTCGGGTAAAACCTACGGGGTTTTATCCGTATACCTTGCACGACCCGAGCACGAAGGCAACGAGATCGGGTAGCCTTACCCGATCGGGCGCAAGACGTATACCCGCTCGGGCGTTTATTCATCCCAAATTCCCCGAGAGTTTGCACGACTCGGGCCGCTCAACCACGCGATCGGGTGCTGGGTACCCGATCAGGCATTATGAAGGAACACGACCGGACGCGCCTACGCATGACCGGGCAACAGTGGTGCCCGAGCGGGCCGTGTATTTCGCAACAACCTAGATCTAACATTCAAACGAATGAATTTAAGGAACATAATAGATCTAGAGCAAAGGGGGCGATGTACAGTGCAAGGAAAGGCTGGGGAAAACATCTGGAAAGGCTCGGGAGACATTGGAGAAGAAGAGAAGCATCAATCCTTGCACCGGTAACACGATAGGGAAGGTCGAGGCATCGAACTTCCTAGAGTCTATCATGTATAGGGTTATGTTATCTTCATCTTTTATTTTCTCCATGAGTGAGTAGAATCCCAACTACGGGTAGGGATATCGGATTATAATGGATGAATCGGTTCTACGCTTAGCATTATCACTCTTACGCTAGTGCTGCCCGCTCAGCAACATGGGATTTCGGACTTTGCTGGAAGGTTCAAGAATGAATCCGGACCTGTTAAGTTGTAGATTAAGTTCGGCTAATGAGAATCTGACCAGTCGGTTAGTCGTCTTAGGAATAATGATTGCGGTCATAAAACTGCCATGGTACGGGTTAATCACTGCTGGAAGGTAGGGTTGCGCGTACTCATGGTTAGGAGGTTTAGGCTCGGAAGAATCACTCCTCACCTTAGGGCATGAATTTCCCGTTGTCAAGATGAATTGATAGATCTATGATCCTTAGTTGTTTCATTCATATGATTCCCGGTATCCCGACACCCGTAGTGTTCGTCATATCCGAGTTCAACCCCAACCTAGTATCGTTGTCACCACTTAGGTTAGTTTTAGATATTTAGGACCATATCCCCTTCTATCCTTATTCGTCTTAGTTTAGTTCCATTCTTAGTTTTTGGCTGCTTTAGTCCCCAGAGATCGACCCTGGTACTACACGATCCATATACTTGCGGTGAAGTGGTCTAGGATAATTTATAACTCGTGTTTCCACAACATCAAGTTTTTGGCGCCGTTGCCGGGGACTAATAACGGCCTAGACTAGGAATTAGCTAGATTAAGATCTAGTCCTTCCGGACTCTTTGTTTGTTTGTTTGTTTTTCGTTTTTGTTTTTGTTTGTTTTTCCCTATATCGAGTCTTTTCTATCTACCGCGGATTTACGCTTTGGTGTTTTTTTCTTGTTGTGCAGGAGACTTGTATGAGAAGTTCTACTCAGAAACTTCTCATCTACGATCCCGAGGTTGAACGCACTCTAAGAACCTGCACAAAAAGAGAAGGATCGGAATAGTCTATTCCGAATCCGAGGTAGAAAGAACGAGCAACCACGAGCAACACGCCTCTGAGGAGGAAGATACGCATAGTGCAAGCAGCGGAGAAGACAATGTGAGTATTCCCGACATGGCTGCTGCCGACGAGACTTATGGAGCATACACGGCTCCTAAGCACACGCAGTTACTTTCGTGCATGGCCCGCACGATTGATAACCAGGTTGAGCTACAACCGGCTTTTATTCAGATGCTCAACAATTCGGCCTTTCGCGGAATGGAGGATCTTTACCCGAACTCCCACCTTACGGACTTCAAGATGCTATGTAGCACTACTAAGGTTGGAACGGGAGT
>CM071874.1:24434899-24447564 GCA_036759665.1 Gynandropsis gynandra
GGACTGTGGTCTGCAATACATGCCCGATCGGGCATGGTATGTGAGCCCGCTCGGGCACAAGGCAGTTGGTCGGGTATTCTTGCCCGAGTCGTGCATAAATGTGCACAAAATTGGCCGTAGGTTTTGCCCGGTCGTGCAAGAGTTGTGCCCGACCGGGTGGAGGCTTTCTATGCTCAATCTCGTCTTGTTTGTCCCGTGATGATCCTCGAAGTTGCTCCTTAGCTCCGTGCATGTCCTTTTAGCTCCAAAATGATCCAAATACGCGTAAAGACCTGTAAGAACATGAAAACACGAAAACAAGTAAAACGGAAACAGAATCATACGTAAAACATTATATATGTGTCAAAAACGTATCCTAAAACGTGCAAGAAATATGTATGAAAATGAGATGATCACCGGTCGGTTAGTCGTCTTAGGAATAATGATTGCGGTCGTAAAGCTGCCATGGTACGGGTTAATCACTGCTGGAAGGTAGGGTTGCGCGTACTCATGGTTAGGAGGTTTACGCTCGGAAGAATCACTCCTCACCTTAGGGCATGAATTTCCCATTGTCAAGATGAATTGATAGATCTATGATCCTTAGTTGTTTCATTCATACGATTCCCGGTATCCGACACCGGTAGTGTTCGTCATATCCGAGTTCATCCCCAACCTAGTATCATTGTCACCAATTAGGTTAGTTTTAGATATTTAGGACCATATCCCCTTCTATCCTTATTCTTCTTAGTTTAGTTCCATTCTTAGTTTTTGGCTGCTTTAGTCCCCAGAGATCGACCCTGGTACTACACGATCCGTATACTTGCGGTGAAGTGGTCTAGGATAATTTATAACTCGTGTTTCCGCAACATCATGCCACATTGTCAATCAAGTCTACCTTGCATACATATTCCTTAAAGGATGGACTATTCAAAGAATTAGTTAGGTTAAACTCCACATGCTCTTCTCCTACGTATAGGGAGAGCTTCCCTTTCTTTACATTGATTGGGGCACCTACAGTGGCTAAGAAGGGTCTTCCCAAGATGATAGGGATTCGAGCATCCTCTTCGTTATTTAGCATTACAAAATCAGTAGGTATATAGAAACTACCTATCTTGATGGGGATGTTCTCAATGATGCCAACCGAAAATTCGAACTGATATGTCTGCTAGTTGAAAAGACATCTTTGTCGGCTTGAGCTCTCCAAGGTTCATGCGTATATAGAATGAGTGTGGCATGAGACTTACACCGGCTCCCAGATCGCACAAAGCCTTTTCAATGTTGATCTCCCCGATAGTGCATGGAATGGTGAAGCTTCCGGGATCCTTCAGCTTCGGAGGTAGCTTGTGTTGGAGGATGGCGCTGCATTCCTCCGTGAGTGCTACTTTCCCACTATCGTCTATACGCCTTTCGTTAGATAAAATCTCCTTCAAGAACTTGGCATATGACGACATCTGTTGAAGCGCTTCTACAAATATGATATTGATATGTAGCGTCTTGATCACTTCAATGAACTTTCTGAACTACTGATCCAACTTGTGGCTTACCAAGCGTTGTGGATATGGAATTGGGGGGTACATATGCAGGTGGTGCCACATAGGGTTTCTCTGATGCTTCATTAGGTTCAGCTTCTTTCTCGCCCCTCTTGATCTTGTCCACATTTTTCTCCGCAACATGTGCTGGTTTAGAGTGCCAGGAGTCTTCGATTTGCTTTCCGCTTCTTAGAAAGATCACGTTGCATGCTCCCGTGGATTGATGTCAGGTTGCCCAGGAAGATGTCCTGGTTAACTGGAAGACGAGGTGGCTAACTAAGCAATGGTATTCTCCAGCATCTTTTGGTGTGTACAATGGACGCAACTTGCATCTTGAGATCTTGCAAGGCTGTCCCAATGTCTTCATTAATCTCGAGCTGATTACTTTGGAAGTACCTTTTCTCCTTCATAAAATCCATGAGCAATGTCTCCATGTTAGACGAATGATTTTTGTCGGGTGCTTGTTGTGGAGCTCTCTATTGCTGCTGGAAACCTGGTGGCAGCCTGATGGGTTGTGTACTCCTGTATTGTAAAAATCGGATGATCTCTCCAACCAGGGTTGTACATGTTCGAATATGGATTGTTCACGGGTTGCTTGAGGTAATTCATTTGCTCATGTTCGTCTTGTTGAATCGTGCACTGATATGCCATGTGCTCTGTATCACCACAATTAGAGCAAAATAAAGCATTAGCATTTGAAAAGGATGTATTGTTAACCTCGTAGAGATCCCCAGTTCTCTTCGGTAGCGACAACGGACCACATAGCGTGTTTCATAGCGAGGCCGTCTATGAGCTTAAATGCTTCAGTGATGCTCTTATCCATAAACGATCTTGCAGCAGAAATGTCTAGCGTCGTCCTATGCTCACTGTTGACTCTGTTGTAGAACGTTTATAGGATGAACCATTGCTCAAGCCCATGGGAGGGCACAAGCATAGCAACTCCTTGAACCTATCCCATGTCTCGAATAGTGATTCTCCTTCTCTACATCGGAAGGCAATAATCTCCCCTCTGAATTGAATTGTCTTGCTTGGAGGGAAGAATCTCACAAGGAATACGGTGCAAAATTGGTTCCAAGTGGTGATGGAACCGAGAGGCAAGCACTACAGCCACGACTTCGCATGGCCTCCAAGTGAGAAAGGGAACATGCGAAGGAGTATCGCATCGAGAGGCACACCGTTGACCTTGAATGTGTCATATAGCTCCAGCAATTCCGTCAAGTGGTTGTGTGGATCCTTGTGTTTTAAGCCCATGAATTGATTGTGTTTCACCGTTGAAATCATGGCGGGCTTGATCTCAAAACTTTCTCGACCTACACCAGGTCTTCGAATCGCACTTTGGACGTTGTTGAGATTGGGAATCATGTAGTCCTTCAGCGGATGTGCAGCTTGTGGTATCGCCTAGTTTTGACGTTCATCCATCGCAATCAATCCTTCTTGTCTTCCATCCATGGCGTTGTCTCCAGCGTGTCTTTCCATTGCTTCTCTTTGTGCTAGTGTCTTAGCCTTCTCCTGAGCTTTTTCTTTCTTGAGCGTCCTATAAGTTTTTTTTTAATTTCGGGATCAATTTCAAATTGACTTATAGCTTCTCAAGATCTAAGCATGCGGCTGCAAAGAAAGAATTACGGAAATCAATGTGCAAAAATGAAAAATAAAAAGAAAAGAAACACAAGCGTGATCCTATGTCTAAGCCTAGTGTGTTGAGAAGTCTCCGACTACGGCGCCAATTACTTGATGTATGTTCAAGTTAAATAAACCTAAATCTACTCCGCAAGTGCACGGGGGTGTGTAGCATAGAATCTAGGTGCCGAGCCCACAGGGACCAGCAACACGACACAACTAAAAAAATCGAATCAAAGCTTGCAAATCGAATAAATAGTTACGGAATTAAACTACACTAATGATGAATAATAACTTGATGTTTAAACCAATCAAACAAATGTCCTAGGATACGGTTTCACAACTAGGCTCCATAAACCATGCATATCAATCGGCTACTCATGCTTTTCCTATTCGATTTGAAGGTAAACGATCCTAATCTATCAACTATCCTCTTTCAAGGTCTAGAGACATGCATAAACTATCAAACGTCCTACTTTCGTGGCTAATAAGCTAGTTTCGTGATTCGTTTGTGAGTCCTCAATCTAGGTTTTCCTACTCTCGTGGCTTAACCTAAACTGTTCTAAACCTATATGTCCAGTTTTTAGTTTCTCCTTTCGATACTTCACTCAGATCCCTAATATCATGCAACTATTTAGCCTTCACAATCACATGACGTTTAAGCGCATAGACAAATGATCAAACGTGGATAGAAATTGCAATCGTAGATAGAAATCAATGCAAGGGTTTCCGAGATAGCCTAGGGCTTCTCCCTTCTCCTAGAACAATCCTACTATTCAATCATGAAATAAATAAAAGTATAGAGAAAGAATAAGCTCAATGATGTCTTCGTGCGCCTTCGCCCGTTTGTTGCTTGACCGAGTCATTCCTCAAATATCGCCCGCTTGTTGCTTAACCGAGTCATTTCTTCGTCATATCTTGTCCCGTTTAGCCTTTTGGTCTTGTCGCAATCGATATATGTGGCCTTTTTGCCATCTATACTCTTCATTTTCTGTGTCTAAATCAAAAAAGTCACTTGCAAGGAATATATTGCGGAAATATACACACAATCGCATACAAAACATCGAAATGTCTTCAAAATGTGATAAAACCCTATGCGATTGCTATGCAATATGAACACTCATCATATACGTAAAAACTTTTGGAGGAATATTCTATCACTTTTGTTATATCCTTCCTTTGTTTTAGCAACTGATGAGTGTTTATATTGCATAGCAATTGCATAGGTTTTTTTATCACATTTTTTAGGATATTTTGATGTTTTGTATGCGATTGTGTGCATATTTCCGCATATAGTCCTTGCAAGTGCCTTTTGTGATTTAGACGTAGAAATGAAGAGTATATAGAGCAAAAAGGCCACATATATCGGTGGAACAAGAGGCTAAACGGGACAAGATACGACGAAGAACTGACTCGATCAAAGCAAGATAATGGTCGGGCGAGATGTTGTCTAAGTAGGAAAGGAAGACATCGGACGCAAACACAAGGAAACACAGCAAATCTACCTAAAATTCAGAACTACACAACCAAACTGTGTAATGCGCCCGATCGAGCACATCCAACAACACGATCAGGGGTGAAAGGAAGAAGAGAGCCCGACCGAGTATATCCAGCAGCACGACCGGGGAACAAATAATGTCCAATGCCCGACCAAGCATATCCAGCAGCACGACCGGGGAGCAAACAAAGTCCAATGCCCGACCGAGCACCCAACAAAGCCTGATCGGGCTCACTAACTAGAACATCCCTCGAATGTACTGCACGGCTCGGGTAACTCAATTGCTCGAGCGATCACCCTTTTGAATACATGCGGATGGTCGGGTTATTTGCTGTGCCCGGTCGAGTATAGAGGAAAAATACCAAGCAAAAGCTAAGGGAACGGGCGCGCCGCTCAAACAAGGAGGGAACAAACACGTTTTTAAAATGGAGAGGAAACTGTTCTGAGAGAAAAAACAGAGAGGAGGCATGTGAAGCCTAATGAAGGAAGAGAGGATTTTGGGTCGCCAAAGAAAAAATCTAAACATATCACACACGCAAAGAGAGAAGAATTAGCGAGAGAAATCCGAGGACGTCAGAGACACACGAAGGCATACGGAGACATCATTGAGCTTATTCTTTCTCCATCCTTCTATTTCTTTCATGTTATCATTTGAATCATGTTTTAGTAGTAGGATTGTTCTAGGAAAAGGGAGTAGCCCTAGGCTATCCCGGAACCCTCTTGCATTGATTTCTATCTATGATCGCAATATCCATCTCTGTTTGATCCTTCGTCTATATGCTTAATGTTTATGTGATTGTGAAGGCAACATAGTTGCATGATATTAGGAATCTAAGTGAAGTAAAGAAAGGAGAAACTCGAAACCGGACATACAGGTTTAGGACAGTTTAGGTTAAGCCACAAAAACAGGAAAATCTAGATTGAGAACTCAAAAACGAATCATGAAGCTTAATTGGTGTAGACGAGCTTATCAGCCACGAAAGTAGGAGGTTTAATAGTTTATGTACGTCTCTAGGCCTCAAAAGAGGATAGTTGATAGATTTGGATCGTTTGCTTCAAATCGGATGGGAAAAGCAAGAGTAGTCGATCGATATGCATTGTTCTAGGTGCTTAGATGCGAAACTGTATCCTAGGATGTTTGTTTGATTAGTTAAAGCATCGTTTATTTATTCATCATTAGTTTAGCTTAATTTCATCACTCTCTATTCGATTTGCATGCATTGATTTGATTGTTTTAGTTGCGTCGTGTTGCTAGTCCATGTGGGATCGACACCTAGATTCTACGCTACACACGTCCCATGCACTAGCACAATAGGTTTAGGTTTTATTTAACTTGAACATGCATCAAGTTTTTGGCGCCATTGCTGAGGATTTGACAACACACTAGGCTTAGACATAAGTTTACGCTTTCATTTCTTTTCTTTAATTTTCGTTTTTTACACTGATTTTTGCAACTTTGGTTTCGGAGGTGCATGCTTAGATCCCGAGGACCCTCAAGACTACTTGAGATTGATCCTGAGATCGAAAAAACTTATAGGAAACTCAAGAAGGAAACGACTCATGAAAAGGCAAAGAAACCAGCACAAAGAGAAGCAATGGACGAAGGACACGCTGGGGACAACGCCATGGTTGGCAGGCAAGAGGGATTAATCACGATGGGTGGACTTCAAAACTAGCCGGGACCACAAGCTCCACATTCTTTGAAGGATTATGTGATTCCCAATCTCAACAATGTCCAAACTGCGATTCAAAGATCTGTTGTGGGTCAAGATAGTTTTGAGATCAAGCCCGCCATGATCTCAATGATGAGATAGAACCAATTCATGGGCTAAACACACGAGGATCCACACCAGCACTAGAAAAAATTTCTAGAGCTATGTGACACATTCAAGGTCAATGGTGTGCCTCTTGACGCGATACTTCTTCGCATGTTCCCTTTCTCACTTGGGGTCGTGCGAAGTCGTGGCTGCAGTCCCTACTTCCCGGTTCCATCACCACTTGGGACCAACTCTGCACCATTTTCCTTGCAAGATTCTTCCCTCCAAGCAAGAAAATTCAGTTTAGAGGGGAAATCACTGCCTTCTGATGCAGAGAAGGAGAATCATTGTTTGAGGCATAGAACATGTTCAAGGAGTACCCACGTCGGATAGGTTCAAGGGGGTCAAGAAAGAAGATGGAGCTGATGAAGCACCAGAGAAACCCTATGTGGCACCACCTGTGTATGTGCCTCCGATTCCATATCCACAACGCTTAGTAAGCCACAAGTTGGAACAACAGTTCAGTAAGTTCGTTGAAGTGATTAAGAAGCTGCAGATCTGATGTGATCCCTGCTGGAACAACGCTCTAGACGAAGGTTAAACGGATAGGACTTGCTGCAGCCGAGTCGCACGACTCTTCGCACAAGGTGGGTGGAGCGAAAGTCACATGAGAGTTGCGAAAAAGCTCTCGATTTACCAGGTCATCTTCGAAGGATATTACATACCTATGAAGAACGAACGTATGTTGGATATTACTAACCAACGGGTTTTGCTGGATATGAAACACCAACAAGATGATTTCTACAAAAGAAAATCAAGATTAAAATAAAAATTCCAAAGTTGTTCAACAAGAAGATCATGGCCGGCCATATGTAATCAAAGTGGCCATGCAAGACCATAAATGCACCATAAATGCTAGGTAGTCATGCAAGGCTATACATAAATGACCTAGAAAATAGCCAAAGTCATATATAAGACAAATTCGTAAAATGTGTCTTCGTTACGCGTACTTGTCTTGAAGCCTCGGGTCAATAGTTAGGTCGCGAAAGTGAGTCGGGGTCTCGTTAAAAACCCGTCATTGGAAAATCGTCGCTAAAAAACCTCGTGGGACAAAACCAACAAAGGAAAAGAGTACACGCGAAGCACTTACCCTAAATATCGACCGTAGCGAGTTGTGCTTTGGCCCGAAGAATGACACGGATATTAGAGATCTCATGAAGACTCGAATACTCATCTTGAACTTGGACGGTCGTGAGAATCCCGATGATCGTCTTCTTGAGCTTCGTAACTTTAGCCCGGGTCATGGGACTTGTTGGTATGGTCAAAGCCTCCTCCTCCCTAGCCCTAGCATGGGTCATAGGACCAAAGTCCTTCCTTTGGGTCGTGTCCACCTTCCATTTGGCTCGGGTCATTTATTCTGTGGCGCAGGTCGCTTCTTCTGCGAAGCGGATCGCGTCTCGTGTAGCGCAGGGCGCGTCTCGTGTAGCACGGGTCGCGTCCTCCTCAGCGATGCAGGTCGCGTCCTCCTCAGCCATACGGGTCACGTTCTCCTCATCATTACAGGTCGCGTCCTCGACGTCTTCCGGGATCATATCAAGATCAACAATTCATTTGTAGAAGCGCTTCAGCAGATATCTGCATACGCTAAGTTCTTGAAGGAGCGCTTCAGCAGATACCTACAGTGCCATCCTCCAAAACAAGCTACCTCCGAAGCTGAAAGACCCTAGTAGCTTCACCATGCCATGCCCTATCGGGGAGATTAACATTGACAAGGCTTTATGCGATCTAGGAGCCAGTGCAAGTCTCATGTCACACTCGATCTACAAGCACATGAACTTCGGAAAGCTCAAGCCGATCAAGATGTCTCTTCAACTAGTAGACAGATCAGTCCGATATCCGGTTGGCATCATTGAGAACATCTCCACTAAGGTATGTAGTTTCTATATACCCACTGATTTTGTAGTGCTAGATATCGAAGAGGACACTCGAATCCCTATCATCTTGGGAAGACCCTTCTTAACCACTGTAGATGATAAGATCGATGTGAAGCAAGAGAAGCTCTCCCTAGGTGTGGGAGAAGAGTAGATTGAGTTTAACCTGACTAACTCTTTGAATGTTTCATATTTTAAGGAATCTCTATGCAGGGTAGGCTTGATTGTTGATCTGGCACAAGACGAGCTCGAGATGATCAAAGCTTGCAAATGGAATAAATAGTGATGGAAATAAACTAAAGTAATGACGAATAATAAATTGATGTTTAAACCAATCAAACAAACGTCCTAGAATACGGTTTCGGAACTAGGCTCCCTAAAACATGCATATCAATCGGCCAATCATGCTTTTCCTATCCAATTTGAAGGCAAACCATCCTAATCTATCAACTATCCTCTTTCAAGGCCTAGAGACGTGCATAAACTATCAAACCTCTTACTGTCGTGACTGATAAGCTAGTCTACACCCATTAAGCTTCGTGATTCGTTTGTGAGTCCTTATCTAGGTTCTCCGACTCTCGTGGCTTAACCTAAATTGTCCTAAACCTAAATGTCCCATATCGAGTTTCTCTTTTCGATACTTCACTCAGATCCCTAATATCATGCAACTCTTTGGCCTTCACAGTCTCATGACGATTAAGCGCATAGACAAAGTAATCAAACGCGAATATAAATTGCAATCGTAAATAGAAATCAATGCAAGGGTTCCGGGATAGCCTAGGGCTACTCCCTTCTCCTAGAACAATTCTACTACTCAGACATTATGTTGAATAACAACATGAATGAAATAAAAGTATAGAGATAAAGAAAGCTTGATGATGTCTCTTTATGCTCTCCGGCGTCATGGGATTTCTCCTTCTCCGCCTCTTCTCTCTATTTGTCTGCTATGAATGGTTTCTTAAGGTTCGGCCTCTTCTCTAGATCTCCTTCTCTAGTTTTGTATCTCTCCCTTTTAAAATAAAACCCAAAAGAGTGTTTGTTCCGGGCGGCGCGTTCCTTTCCATAGTTGTTTTCCTCTATGCCCGATCGGGCACATAACCAACCCAGTTGTGCGTATGTCTTCAAGGGAGTGATCGATTGGGCAGTTGACATGACTCGGCCATGCAAAACATTCGGGGAACAATCTGGTCAGAGAGCTTGATCGAGCATTGATGAGAGCTCGGGCGGGCACATGGGACTTTGAAGGAGTGCTCGGTCGTGCTGCATGGTCTTCTCGGTTGTGCTGTCTTCTTCACTTGAATGCTCGGTCGTGATGCATGGTCTGCTCGGCCGTGCTGTCTTCTTTATTGCTCCCCGGTCATGTTGTCTAATCTGCTCGGCCATGTTGTGATCTTTTCTTGGGTGCTCAGTCGTGCTGATGCATATGCTCGGCAGTGCATCTCTCTTTCCTTTCACCCCCAGTCATGATGTGTTGTGTGTTCGGCTGGACATTGTCTTCTCCTCTAATTGTTGCTTTGACCGAGTCCTTTCTTCATCGTATCTTATCCTGTTAAGCCTCCTCTTCTGACCGCAATAGAAATATGTGGCCTTTTATTATATATAATCTTCATTTCTGTGTCTAAATCCTAAAAGGCACTTGCAAGAAATATATCACGGAAATGTGCAAACAATCGCATCCAAAACATCGAAATATCCTCAAAACATGATAAAAACTAATTCGATTGCTATGCAATATAAACACTCATCATTTACACAGTCTGTATCTTTGAAAATTCTTAGTCTAGATATAAATTTTAAAACTTGATATAATTATATCATAAATTGACAATGCATCATTACCTTTATTTAAAACTGTTAGGTTTTGTACTCCTTTTATAAGTACTCAACTTCCGATATTAATTTTTATTTGACCATAATAAGTTTTTAGAATGCTTATGAAAGCTCCTGAGTCTATAATAATATGTTGTTTAAATTTTAAAACCAGAGCAAAGTTACCACTGTCATTCTGAGGAGCTAAACTACGTAGAAGGAGGAGCTATATCTCCTCAATGTTCACTTTTGTGGCATATGGTGTTTTGTCAGTGTAGTGGGTTGCCTCGTTGTAATGAAGACATCACTTATATTTTGGGTGCCCTCTATGCTTGAAATAATCACACTAGATTATCATATGATCATTCCTCATATTAGTCTTATTCAAGTGGGGGACTTCAATTCTCCCTCCATGGAACAACCTTAGAGACCCTTTTTTCCTCTCAATATGTATTCATACCGATCAAGGGTAATGGATTCTGGTGGAAGATGTGGTTGATTATGTCAATATACAACTTGTCCATAGTTTGAAGCAACTCAAATACTAAATCTTGATTGTCATGATCAAAGAACTCCTTTGGGTCCATTCTAAGCAAATGGATTTCGTTCAACACAGAAAGCAAGTCTTTAAAATTACATAGATGATGATTGAATGACTTGTGTTATTGTTGGATTTGAGTCATGATCGTTTCATTTTCATACGTATTTCTTGCATGATTTTAGAGATGTTTACGATATAGATGTGATGTTTATGTGTGATTTTGTATCCGTTTTACTTGTTTTCGTGTTTCCATGTTCTTACAGGTTTTAATGCGTATTAGGTTCATTTTAGAGCTAAAGGACGTACATGGGACAAAGTACTAACATCGAGGATCATAACAGAGCAAACGGGACGAGTATCGGCGAGGACTAACACGGCCCACGCGGGGCATTCACCTAGACCGTGTGGGCTACAACCTCCAGCAAACTCAACACGGCTCGGGGAGGTCCTCAGCACAAACGGGTCTTCTTGACAAACATCAGCCCGTGCAGGGCACTTGGTCAGCAGAACGAGCACGGGTCGGGCAAGCCATCAGCCCGAGCGGATTCAGCACCAGCAAGGGAGCCCGAGCGGGGCACACACTCCAACCTGTGCGGGTCGCGTCCGTCACCTGCAGAAATAAGAAAAGGAAACTCGACTAAACAGGAAAAGGAATTGGTTAGTTGCCTACACAAAAAGAAAACATGATTAGAGAAGAGGAATAAGAGCTATATGGCTGGAAAATAGAAAGGAAACATGCCCACTTATCCAAGAATGTAAATTAGTGCAAAGAAGAATGGAAAACTCATAAAAACAGTGAGCTGCAACAAAGAGGAAAGAAGAGGAAAGCAAACGAACGGCCAAAGAGGAAAAAGAGGAGAAAAGGAAAGAAAGAAAAGAGGAAAGACAAAGAGGAGAGCTAGGATTCGTTCACTTTAGTTTTTGGAGAAAGAAGACACACATTAGCAAGAGAGAGAGAGAGTTGTAGAGAGGGAGTAGAGAGAGGATTTGTTCGTGAGTTCTTGCGGAGGAGACATTCAAGGGCATTGGAGATCAAATCAGGATTTCGGTTTCATTTGGTTTTTATGTTCTTTAGACATTCTATAGAAAAGAGGAAAGACAAAGAGGAGAGCTAGGATTCGTTCACTTTAGTTTTTGGAGAAAGAAGACACACATTAGCAAGAGAGAGAGAGAGTTGTAGAGAGGGAGTAGAGAGAGGATTTGTTCGTGAGTTCTTGCGGAGGAGACATTCAAGGGCATTGGAGATCAAATCAGGATTTCGGTTTCATTTGGTTTTTATGTTCTTTAGACATTCTTTCGATTATGTGTTGTTTGCTTTTGAATGCATGAGCGAGTAGTCGTTTTGTTCTAGGAGAAGGGATTAGCCCTTGGCTATCCCGAAACCACTTTGATTTGTCTTCGAATGCAATTTCCTGTTTTCGTTTATCTATTCTTTGTCTGAGTGCTTGATTGACTTGTGATTACGAAGGCCAAGTAGATGCATGTTTTAGGAACTTAGGAGAAGGACATAAAGGAGAATTCTAATTCCGGATAATCAGGTTTAGAAAAACCGAGGTTAGGCCATGAAAGTAGGATAGCAACGGTTGAGGGTAAAATGGATGAATCACATAACTTATGGGTTTAGCTTAAGGTGTCAGCCACGAAAGTAGGGGATAACTTGACTAGATCACGTGTCTATGTCTTGAGAGAGTGTAGATATCATATTAGGATCGTCTACCTTAGATAACTTAATTAGGATTGCATGATTAGATAGGTTGATTGTTGGTTTCGGTAGTCTTGTGGTGAAACCGGATTCCTAGGACGTTTGTCTCTCTGTTAATAACTCGTTAGTTTATTTATTTTAGTATTTCATTCTCAAAACCCATATTTCATTCGTCTGCAAGTTTGATTCATAGTTTGAGTTTAGGTTGTGTTGCATAGTCCCTATGGGATCGACACCTAGAGTACTACACACGTGTCGTGCACTTGCGGGTAGATTAGGTTAATATTTGTTTAACTTTGAAT
>CM071874.1:24454211-24486309 GCA_036759665.1 Gynandropsis gynandra
ATGCTTTATTTAGGTCGATACGTTTGATTTTTAGAGCCGGTAGATGCCCTTTTCGAGTTTGTTAGGATACGAATGTCATTTACTGTCAATACGACGCTTGTGTTGCGTTTGTCTCTTGGACATTCCTTCTGCTTCCTATTTCCTATTTGCGTTTGTCTGTCGTGTTGCACCCCTTTTTCGTTTTTATTTTTGTTTTCAGATGATTAGACGACTAAAACAATGAATTGTACGACGAGCTTTGAAATACTAAAACTGTGCGTATGAAGCTCCAAATTTCATGATGTTTTCAAATTTTATTCCTCTTTCCGAGATAAACGATGTTGCAGGTTGCTGAAGGCAGCCCGATGCTGTTTTTGAGCTCAAAATTCTTTATTTAGGTCGATACATTTGATTTTTAGAGCCGAAACATGCCCTTTTCGAGTTTGTTAGGATACGAATGTCATTTCTTATCAATACTCCTCTTGCGTTGCGTTTGTCTCTCGGATATTCCTTTTGCTTCCTATTCCCTATTTGTGTTTGTCTCTCGGGTTGCACCCCTTTTCCGCTTTTTGTTTTTGTTTTTGTTAAGAATTAATTCTACATATATGAGATTAATCATATATGGATAGATTAGTTCTTAATAATCTCCTAAGGATTAAATAAAACACACACAACTATATTTGGTAGTCAAAGTGGCCGTTGGAAGGATATTGCTATTTTTGAGTAATTAGAATTACATGTGCAACTCAAGAAACCAAGCAACAAGGAGCTGTCCCTTTCTCCTCTATAACCGTGAAAGATGAGGACAAATTCATTAATTATGTTGTACTTGTAGATTAAATTCAGCTCATGATCTCTATATATAGAACCACTTATGTAATGCTTAAACTCATGGAATGAATTCAAGTTTATTCCTAATTCTTCTTTCTATTCTCTTAGTTCTACAAACATCTTATTCTCTTCTTAAACACTCAAATGCTAATAAATCCCTACTTTCGATGTTGGACTTCACCAATTGTGACCACAGAATGCAGTTGTCACTAGTTAAGATCATCAGAAGTCTACTAAATTGAGGTTAAACATGATAAATGGATGAAAAGGATTTGGTCGAAAAAGATAGATGAAGCAAATACAGCGGAAGCAATCCATAACCTAGTTTAAAACGAACAAAGATCGTATACCATAAATTCTTGAGTATGAGAAATAGAATGTTTCCCATTCCACCGTTAAGGAAGTAATTGTTGCAAAATGCTAGATCAAATTGGTTTTAGAATTCTCATATGATATTAAACACGAAAATAACCTGCAATAAACCATTCACATAGCCAAGGCTTGTTTTCACACAATTTGTTTATTTTTTATTTTCATGCAACCTCTAAATGCTTCGAGGTTTCACAAACACGATGAACTCTAAGGACACAACAACTTATGTAATCACAAGAAGCTTTCCCAAACACATCTAAAAAATTTAAGAAAATTAAATAGCAAATCTCTTATGTTTTATGTTTGTTCTTCTATTGGTGGAGTATAAACAATGACTAAGGGGGTTATTTATAGGTAAAAACCACGTAGGTCCCTCATAAAACCATTTTTTCACTATAATTTTTATATTTCTATTTATTTGGATTGATTTGGATAATTTTGTGATCTTGCATGCAATAGGGACAAAAGAGCACATCATGCAGAAACATGGTAACATTCGATACAAATTGAGCATAATGGGAGAAACAATGAAAAGGCTCGACCCGAGCACTAAAATTACTCTATCGAACATATTGAATTCAAATGCCCAAAACTTCTAGAGAAACTACTTAGACATGGCGGTAGATTACTCGTTCCATGCAATCCATTGAACTTTTCTAGAAGATTAGATCAACCCAATAAGAGACAAGGTCTATCAAACATTCGACCAGATGGAGATGTGTCTTTTACTCTAGTGGATTCGCTTGACCGGAGAGGACGCAACAACCATCTACTCCGCTTGAGCGGTGGCCAACTAGACTGAGTGATTTTATTAGATTTCCTAAATAATTCAAATTTTGATTTTTAAGCAATGTAAAGATATTCTATAAATTAGGGATAACTCTATAAATTATAAGACGATAGACATGATGAGAGAAAAATATATACAATAAGAAAATTGAGAGAAACACTTTAGAATCATGAGAAAGACTGAAAAAAGATATTAGAACTTTATCGAACGATCGAACACTCGACAGAAACGAGTGAATGGCGACGTCACAACATCAACTGTTGGAGAGTTCGACTGAACTTCTCTAAACATTTATCTTTACTTCTTTCTTGTTGTAGTTATTTTCTAAGATTGAGATCTATAGATTCGATCCGTGCTTTAGGCTTGAGTTTTGTGTATTTGAACTCTTTGTACTTCATGAATTGATATGTTGTTCTTTGTTTTTATGGTTTGATGCATGTTGTATATTATATTGTATATATTAGATAAAAATGGATAATCATATTAAGAAGTAGATTAATGTGTTTAGGAATGAAGATATTGGAAATCATTGTATGTTAATTTTAATTCATTTTACCTATCTATATTAGATACACCTAAATTATTTTGTTATTCATTACCATAGTTTCTTTTAATCAATAGTCTAAATTTCTATTAGTCTTGTGTTTGATACTGGTACTACTGGTACTGCACAATCTGTATCCTTGCGGAATGTTTAGTCTAGGCGACATATTTTTTTCCCACTAGCCACATTCCACAAAACTAGACAAAACCTAATCGTTTAACTAAGTCTTATAACTAGTTTTTTTGTCATCTAAAATTTGATTTCATATAGTAAACATTACTCAAAATTAAAAATCCCTCCACATAAATTAAAACAAAATTGGAACATCCTTCTATGCAATTTATGCCTAAGAGAATATTTATTTTCTACTCATTGACAATATATTATATCCTAAAAGATAGTTTTAGCTTTGAACAATCCACTGTGAAATATCGTCAAATGCATTTTCACTAAGGTATAACTATGATATCATGATGATTCTTGATTTAATATTAACCAAGTCAACAATACTAACACAATACCATCTCTCCCTCTCTAATTTCATTTATTACACCCATTTTGGCCGTAAGATAGCATGGTAGATTTTCATTAGAGAATTATAAATATTTTCATTCTCATAGGCCCATTTCATACTTGATATATGATATTTGTTATTGAGGGTATCTTATCATAACTTACTCTTATTTAGGAGACATAAATTTTAAAAGAATATACTCAACATTACCAATTTATATCACATTTATTTTGTCATAAATGGAAAAAGAGTGTCATTTTATTATTACCAAGGGATCCCATCGAATCCCCCACCCCCATAATTTGATTTCCTATTCAACCTAACACTAGTGGTTTATCCATATAGGCGGGGTTTCCATAATGCTAGTTTGTTATTCTGTATTCTTAAATCTCATTTTCCTCGAAAACATATTTACTTGATCTCTATTAAGGCCTTTATTTAGAGGATCAATCAAATTTTACTTTTAGTTCGCATAATCAATGGATATCACTTCTTCAATAAATAATTTATGAGAGAGTTATGTCGTCTATTGATGTGTCACGAAAATCTGTTATAAATATGGTTTTAGATCTTCAAATTGTAGATTGACTATCAAATTGTATGCATATTTTTTATATCAGTTAAGGTTCATCGGAATGTTCTCAAGTGATTGAGCCATTATGGTTCTTCACTACATATATCTAAAGCGATGAATTTGGATTTCGTAGTTAATCTAACAATAGATGTTTATTTAGAATATTTTAATGAGACTACCCCCTCCAATTAAAAATATATATCTACTTATGAATTTATTCTCATTACTATCTGTGATCCAGGTTGCATTAAAATATCCTTATATAACATCTAGATATATGGAATAATGCAAACAATTCTGAGTGTATCTTAGATTGCTTGTATATCTACAAAGTCACTTTAAAACATTATTGATATCAAGTCTTGTACTATCCGTAAGAAGAATTAAGTTTCTTATGATTTATCACACCAATTTCCACTCTATAATTTTTCGTATGTTTCTATTTTATTTTTCATTGTTTTAGTTCATTGTTACGCATTTTTGGATCATTTTGTTATCTTTCAGGAAATAGGGACTCAAGAATACACTTTAGAGAAACATTGCAACATTCTGCACAAAAATGAGTATCATAGAATGATCCAGTAGAAATGCTTTGTTCGAGCATAAGTATTGCTCGTTCAAACATATTGAAGTTGGTTTCTCAAAAGTTCCAAGGAATTTACTAAGGCAAAACGCTCAATCACTCGATCGCTGTAATGAAATGAAATTATAAGAAAGGATTCTCTGTACCTGAGCAAAAGGTAACTCGGTCGAGGACTCATCTGACTAGAGGCATCGTTTGTACCAGTGTGTCCTCACAACTCGAGCGATCTCATTCTCGATCGAGTGATCTACCCCAAATGGTCAAATTCATCTCTTATTTACATGGGAAAAGCGCTGAACAACCAACTGTTTGGCCTGAGCATAGCCTAGTCCGGCTAACCAATTTACCAAATTCACATAAAAAAATAAAATTTTGAATTGTTTAAACGAGGGTAAGATTCTATATTAAAGTTGGATGATTCTGACCAGTAAGGACGATGTCAGAGGATGGAAAAATAAGAGGCAACATCGTTAGAGCAGATTCAAGGTTAAGAAACACTCTAGGATTGTGCAAAAATAAAAAAAGTTGTCCAAACTACATCTAGGAACTGAACCACCATTAAGGAGGAGTTCAAGGCAAGTTTATGGTAGCACCTGATTGAGAGATCCACTAGGCATCCTAAACCCTCTCCTTTTAATATATAGATCCATTGGTTTGATCTTTGTTGTATGCTAGATTTTGTGTAAGCGAATTAATAAACGTAATGATCAGAATTATCGATTTTATTTCATGGTTTAATGCACATTTTAATGTTTTAGTTCATGAATAAATTCCATGAATCATTTGTCAAATGGATTAGTTCAGATGGAGACATCAAATTGGGTTTTATAAAATTCATTAGATAGACATGAATATCATATCAAGAGATAGGTATATCGGTCTAAGAGTGAGGATATCGAGCTATAATACGTTCAATATGTAGACCATTGCATAGTGGTCTTGATATTGGATAGGAATTTGCACTATAAATGTAGGTAAGTTCATTGAAAATGTTTAGTGTATAAGTCATTAAGTGAAGACATAAATAATATGTATACTAGAATAGTATTTGCATTGCGAGAGTAGTTAGCTCCACTATAGATGATTCGGTTTTCGACATTAATTAAAAATGATATTTCTGAAAACTTTAGCGAGTTCATACATGTGAGAGCAATTCTTGAATCTTTATGCACCGTCCAAATTGTATATAACAGTAACTTAGTTTAATGTACTTGTTCATATCAGATACACCCACACTTTATACATGTTCATGACCCTAATTTTCGTAGGTTCTTAGTTTAAATCCCACTTAGTCCTTGTGTTCGAATCTGGTGCTATACAGTCTGTATCCTTGCGAAATATTTATTCCATTTATAAATATTAGAACTTTATTATGATCAGATGACACCTAGACAACCCAACAATGATTCTTGAATATTCTAGTAGTTGGACTCTTTCTTGGTGCAGTACTTGCATTAGCATTGCTATCTTTCTCGTATTGCTCCAAAATTTGTTTCATATAAGGACTTTGGAATAACAAGTAACAATCATGTGTCTTGGTAACTTTCATACCAAATATCACATCAGCAATTCACAACTCTTTCATGTTATTGTTTTTATAGCGTTATTTTGTTGCTCTAATCTCATTGTTTTTACACCGAGTATTGATCATATCATCCGCGTATACACATACAACCAAATACTCTATCTCACTACCTTTTAAATATATAAAATATTCAATCTCTTTGACACAAAAACCATTTGACAACATCACACTATAAACATCACATGCTATTGTTTGGGGGATGTCTTAGGTCCATACAATAAATTACAAGTGTACACACTTTTCTTTGTTAACTAACTATTATTCATCCTTTAGGTTTGGACATATATACTTCCTCTTCAAGTTGTCCATTCAAGAAAGTTATCTTTACTTTTATTTGGTGTAGCTCGAGGATATACATAGCATCCAATGAAGTGATTAACCAAATTGACATATATCTTGTGACATTAGAATAGATGTCAAAATAATCGATTTTCTCAAAATTTCTATAGCCTTTAACTAAAATTTTACTTTGTATTTCTCAACTGTTCCATCTAGTTTCATGTTTCTCTTAAAAATCCTTTTATATCCTATTACCTTACTTGTGGAAGAATCACTAACGCTCAGTTTGATTTTATGGAATTGATTCATTCTCACTTTTTATAAATTCTTTTCAATTAGGAGCTTCGAGAGATGACATAACTTCTCGGTATGTGTGTGGTTCATTTTCTAACATGCATAATATAAAATTAGCGCCAAAATAAGTTGATTTTTTTACCTTTAGCTCCATCTAGATTCTTCTTACACTTCCTACAATTTATTTGAAGGTTCATCATATTTTTCAACTTCAATATCATTAGGGTCCACTTGTACCTCAATTTTGTATGAAAAAAATTGAGGCATCCCTATATTCAATGTTTGTATTCAAATATATTTCAAAATTATTCGATTTACGTAAAGAGAATAGGTAAGCACACAAATTGTGTGCATAACCAATAGAAACACAATCTATTATTTTTTTCTCTTTAACTTACTTCTTTTAGGAATATGTTTCAGAAGCTTAGTAAGACAACCTCATACCTTTAGGTACTTTAAACTGGGTATTTTACATTTCAACAACTCATAGAGTGTTTTGTAAAAAATTTATTGGATAAATTTTTTAACACGAAATTGGCAAAGATCTTGCTTCCCTTTCAACATTGGATAAAAGAAAATTTTTTCGATGTAGCAACTTTCTCTTATGACTGCTTCACATGTTAAGAACATCCATATGTTGGCATAATATGACGAGTTGCTCCATTTTCCATCCACCATTCTTTGAAATTGTCTCCAATCATGTTCACTTATGACATGACTACGATTGTCTCAGTAAGTTCTCTTTGCATTCTCAGACCTATTCTTACATACATGGTATCAATGTATGAATTATTTTGGTAGGTAGTTGGAGATTTAGGGTTCATTGGTGGTGAGTTCGGTAATTTAGAGTTTGTTTGATCTATGTATATGTGTATAAATTCTTTTGGTGGGTAGTTGAAGGTTTGAGGTTGATTAATTAGGAGTTGACGCAGTGGGTCACAAAGTCTCTTTGAGTCACACAGTCGCACTGGGTCACAGAGTCTCATCGAGTCGCAATGTCTCATTGGATCACAAAGTCATATTGAAATATATAGTCGTATTGGGTCACGGAATCGCAGTGGGTCACAAAGTCTCATCGAGTGGCGCGGTCGCACTTGGTCACAAAATCATATTAATATACATGGTCGTAGTGGGTCATAGAGTCGCATTCGGTCACAAATTCTCATTGAGGCGTACGGTCGTACTGGGTCACGGAGTCATATTGATATTGAAACACATGGTCGTAGTGGGTCACACAATTTACCCTCTTTTTATGTTTTTATTACAGGTGTAAGGGATTCGGTGGATGAGAAAATCACACTGATTTATTTTTGTATGATGGTAAATGGAGAAACGTAAATGGAGAATCTGAATAGGTTGGTAGAGTTCATAAAAACCAAAGTCTTTTTTTCTATTGTCCTCCGATTAGTCTGATATACCAGTAACTTATTGATGAGTTATGTGCAGAGATGATGATGGAAAAAAATACAACGAAATTAAAGTTGAGTTATTTTCCTAATATTTTCTAAAAAAGGGAAACCAACATATATAATGAATGACAAACATCTTATTTTGTATATGTTCGATCGCATTGGAGGAATTTGAGCCCTGCTTTATGTGGAGATAAAATCAGAAACTGTGAAGTGTGAAATAGAAATTGAGAGGGAAGTTGAACCTTTAATCCCTCCTTTTGGAAACATTGCTAGAGATGGTGAGAATGTAGGTGTTGTAGATTATGGTAATTGTGTTATTCTAGGTTCAAATAGAGTTGGGAGTAATCCGACCGAAACAATAAATATTTTGGATTCGGATAATTATGATAATAAACATACCAGCGAGTTAAGAGAAGATGGTGGTTGTGCTATGATTGTGGTAGTTGATAAAGTTATTTTTGGCAGTAATGAAACTGATACTGATGTGCCAACAGAGCATAAGGATGGTGATGGTGATTGTGATGGTGAGAATAATTTGGAAATGGTAGTTTACGAGAAGGCAAACAATCGAAATTCATTCTTCTACTTCGGAGATGAATTGCAACTTAAAATTAGGCAAGAGTTTGATAGCAAGAAGGATGTATAAGCATTTGTAAGGAAGGCTTCACTTGAATCTTCTTTTAGATATAGAACATTGAAATCTAATGTGAAGTTTTGGAAAGTACGATGCAAGTTTATTGGAAGTGGTTGTAAATGGAAACTACGCATGATAGCAATCACGAAGTCTAAACGGTTTAGTATGAGAACACACTATCCCATTCATAAGTGTTCACATGTATCTAAATCAATAGAAGCTATAAAGGGTATAGAGCAATTGGTTAAGGGTTATTTGAATCAGGATTATGTTAACAACTCCATCAAAAGAATTGATGGCTCATGCAATGGTGCCAGTGTGTCATATTTTATGGCATTAAGAGGCAAATGTAGTGCTCAAAAGGAGATTCGTTGTGATGACTTTGAACATTATAGGAGGCTTCCGAGGTGGTTGCACATGTTTTCAGAAAGAAATCCCAGATCTGTCGCAAATCTTCAGCTGGAAGGTGATGGGAAAAGCTTTAAATACCTTTTTATGGTTGTGGGAGTGGCTAAAAGAGGATGTAAATACATACGTAAAGTGGTTGCTATGGATGAAACATTTCTGACAAGAGCGTACAAGGGAGCATTGATCGTGGCAACCGCGCAAGATGGTGAACATCACCAATATCCTCTTGCTTGGGGAATAGTCGACAAAGAAAAGGACGAATCATGGATGTAGTTTATTTCAAGGTTGAAAGAGGTGATACCGGATGGATGTGATGTCGTGGTGATATCTGATCGATAAAAGCTTGATAAAAGTAGTCAAACACGTGTACAAACAAGCTGATCATGGTTTTTGTGTGCATAATATATCACAAAACATAAAGAGTTGCGTTAATATAGGGCAAGTTAGAAAGAGTTTAAAGGGTGATATTGTGGCGGAATTGTTCTTCAAATGTGATGCATCATACAAATTGAACGGATTTGAAGTGTTATTAAATGATTTGAAGGCTAGGTACAAATATGACCTTTGTGACTTTTGTGACTGTTGTGATCTTTGTTACCATTTTGACCTTTGTACCCTTTGTGCAGGTATCCTAATATCGCAGAGTATTTGGAGAAAGAGGAACTTGATCCCGTTAAGTGGGTAATATCCAAATTTAAGGGTGAAAGGTAAAACTTATTAAGTACTAACGAGGCCTAGTCAATAAATTCAACGTTGAAGACATCAAAAAATTTTCGATCCTAGCGCTTTTAGAAATTTGTTTAGGAAAACAACATTGGTATAGGTTGGAAGTAGTTAGGGTTAATTATTCTCAAAAGCTAACATCGTATGTCAAGAAAACGATACATAAACGGTTTGGACAGGCATCCAAGTATAAGGTTATTGAATTGAACATGTTGAGTGATGAGTACGATGTGAGAAATGAGAAGTGTAGACAATTTGTAGTGAGTTTCAAAAAAGAACGTGCGACTTCAAAATGTTTGATGTAGATAAGTATCCATGCAGTCATGCAATTGCGGGTGCACATAAGGTTGATAGAGGATACCAGAATTATATGCAACATGCTCCCTCCAGGAGACATGGCATTTGGCTTACCGAGAAACCGTGTATTCGGTTCCTGATTGCATGATTTGAACTTTCCTCATCAATATTATGAAGTTATGGTTCTACCTCATATGTTGGCACAGAAAAGGCAAAGTGAGAGACCTAAAGAGAATCGTTATCCTGGACCAGATAAGGCTCGGAGAAAAACCCATCTTGGTCGAGACAAACGGGTTCAAATGTCAGCATCACTGATACTGTTTCAAACGTGACAACCCAGAAAACACCAACTTCAAAAAAAGAAAGGGTTATTAGTTTGTAATATTATATTATTTGTATTATTTGGACTAAACCTTGGTGACTTTCATCGTTATAAATAGATAAATTCTTCATGTTCACGTCTATTTTTCCTCATTGATGTTTAAGGACTATTATGACCTTTGTGGTTCAAGCGATCCATTCGACCCTTGTTACCCCTGAAATTCGTGCGACACATGCTACATATGCGACCCATGGGACATATGCGACCCTTTCAGCATTTGAGACCCATTCGAAGTATGTGATCCTTCAGAACAATGTGACCTTTCTGACCCAAGGGACACCATGCAATCCATGTGACCCTTAGACCTTTATGACTCATTGTTTCGATGTTAGACTCATGTCTTTTCGAATACCATTTGTGCATTTGTTTGAATGCCAGCTATGCTTTTTTTTAATATGTGTGTCTATGACACACTCTATCCATCCATCTCTGTTACCCCGATTAAAAGGTTCATCAAGTTCTCTAAGTCTGATTATCTCACCCATTTGAGATTGAATCGGGAGAATCCTATCTCTCTCCTCTCTTCGTCTAAGTCTCTAACCCAGATTCTGTTAAAAATATTTGTGACCTTTGTCACAAAGGTCACATGGTGGACACATGGCATCGTGATGTCTCTGTGTTATTCAAGGTCTAAGTAATCGGCGGACTCGGTCTTTATGTAGTCACACACAAGTCCTTACAACATGGATGGAGGGCATTGTGTTGTATCTGCATTACCTAAGGTCTCGATAATTGGAAAAAACTGACATCGTGTTGTATCCGTGCTACTTAAGGTCAGAGTTGCAAGTGATCTCGGAGATGGTGCAGAGTAATACACGACTCTCTAATTATTTATGGGGGAGGGCTCTGATGTATCTCTAAATTCTATAAATGTGACCTTTGTGACCTTTGGGACCTTTTGTGACCTTTATTTTCTTTTCCATTTTGTAACCTTTGTGACCTTTGTAAATCATTATAAATAAATCCATATGTAAACGTTCAAAATGTCTTACTTTGCATATGTTGTTTGTAATTATGTGAAATCCATAAATTCGTTTTCGTCCTTTCATCTTTATAAATCTATAAATTCTTCGACGCTCAATTGGCATCAAGAAGAATGAATCAAGTTTAATGGGAACCAATTTGACTTGTGCGACCCAATACGACCCTTGTACGACCCTTAATTGGAATTAATTAGAACGATGCATGTTTAAACGAGAATCCATCCGACTCATGCCACCCTTGTGACCCTTGTGCGACCCTCAATAAGAATAAATTAGAACGATGTATATTTATTTAAACGGGAACCCATCCGACTCATGCGACCCAATATGACTCTTGTGGGACCCTCAATTAGAATAAATTAGAATGATGCGACCTGCGACCCTCAACTGACATATTAAAATCATGAAACTCAACTGTCAATCATTATAAATAAATTCATATTTAAACGTTGAAGATGTATTATTTCGCTTATATTGTTCGTAATGATGTGAAATCCATAAATTCATTTTCGTGCTTTCATCTTTATAAATTCATAAATTTGTTGACACTCAATTGGCATCCAGAAGAATGAATCAAGTTTAAACAAGAACACATCCGACTCATGTGATCCAATATGACCCTTGTACGACCGTTAATTGGAATAAATTAGTATGTTGTAAATTTAAACTGGAACCTATTCGACTCATGCCACCCTTGCGAGCCTTTTGTGAAACTCGATAAGAATAAATTAGAATGATGCATATTTTTTTAAAAGGGAACCCATCTGACTCGTGTGATCCAATATGACCCTTGTATAACCCTCAATTGGAATAAATTAGAACGATGCGACTCTACGACCCCTATGACCCTTGCAGCCCATGCGACCCAGTGACCCATGGGACCTATGTGACCGATGTGACCCTTCCGACTCATCATTTTGATGTCAGACTCTTGTCTTCTGACCCATGTGATCAGCTATGCTTTTTTTTATATGTGTGTCTACGACACACTATCATCTGTCCATTCATCTCTCTACTATTATAAGGTTCATCAAGTTCTCTATGTCTCACTATTCCAACCATTTGAGATTGAATCGGGAGAATCCCATTTCTCTCATCTCTTAGTCTACGTCTCTAACCCCAAATTCTATAAAAAAATCTTTGTGGCCTTTGTGACCTTCATCACGAAGGTCACATGGTGGACATAGGGCATCGTGTTGTCTCTATGTTATTCAAGGTCTTGATAATCGTGGACTCGGTCTCTTTGTAGTCATTCGCGAATTGCAGGTGAACTAGGTCATGGTGTTGAGTCACTCTTGAAATGTGACATTTTTCACCTCTATGACATTTTGATAACTTTTCTTCCTTGTTGTAGTCTATGTGACTTTGTCACCTTTGTCAATCATTATAAATAAATAAATCCATATTAAAACACATGTATTTGTTATACACATGTATTCACATCTATTGTTCCAACTATGTGAAAAGGACTATTGTGTAAATATCTCATTTTGATTGGTTTTTGTCTTTTCATGCTTTTAATCCATAAATTTGTCGAGTTCGCATCAATTGTTCAAAATATGCGACCATTCAACCCATGCGTTTCTTTTTTGAAATGTCATTATCAAAATATTTGAGTTGTAGATGTCTAATAAAGAATCAATGTAGACAATAATATCAATAACATCGAAATTTGAACAACTATTAAATCTATTGTTTTGAAATTTGCTCTAAATTATCTAACGGGTTCTTAAAACACAACTAAAACTTTTGAAACACATGTATCCGTTCCACACTTTTTGGGACACATGGGTCAAAATTTATTTTAACCATTAATTGACGTTGTAAAATTATTATTTTTATTGGTTTCTATCCTTTCATCCTTATAAATCCATAAATTCGTCGAGTTCGCATCTATTGTTCCAAATATGCGTTTCTCTTTTGAAATGTCATTATCAAAATATTTGAGTTGTAGATATTTAATTAAGAATAAATGTAGACAATAATATCAATAATATCGAAATTTGAACAAATGTTAAATGTATTGTTTTGAAATTTGCTCAAACTCATCCGACGGGTTATTAAAACACTACTATCACTTTTGAAACATGTGTATTCTTTCTAAACTTCTTGGGACACATGGGTCAAAATCCGTTTTAACCAGTTTTTTTACGTTGTAAATGTATTATTTTGTTTGGTTTCTATCCTTTCATCCTTATACATCCATAAATTCGTAGCGTTTTCATCTATTGTTTTAAATATGCGACCATTTAACCCATGCGACCCTCAATTGGCATAGATTTGAACGTTGTAAATGTGTTATTTTGCTTGGTTTGTTTCTATATTTTGATCCTTATAAATCCATTAATTCGTCGAGTTCCCGTCGAACTTTTTACCAACATTTCAAAAAACATAACAATGTGGTCAAAGTTGGTCACGATCTTTCCCTTTCGTCTCTTCGATGTCAGAGTCCTATCTTTTCGAATTCCAGCCTTTCCCTTTTTTCGAATAAAGACACACTGTCTCTCTAACACTAATCATCTTTCAACCATCATTCGCTCTAACCATCATAATCTCCCGGCATCGTCTTCGACTGAAAAAAAATATTTGAAAAGTTATCTATCAAAAATGCCAAATTTTACTCATTTTGTCCAATTTATTCATCCGAGCTATCTAGAGAACGATCTTGTAATCTCTTTCATCTATCACTTTGTCTTTCTATCACATGAAGAGAATGTAGCGATATGAATTTTTTTTATTGCTTTTTTTGTTACATGACATTCCAAGGAAGTTCTTTGATGAGAATATTGAAGGGAAAACGAGGAACAACAACACGACAACGCCTGGATCGGATGTGTCTTACAAAACATGGGAAATCAATTTGGATGGTTCTGAATTCGCTGATGGATGGAAAGATTTCTTCAAGGACCATGATTTTCATATTGAGGATTTTGTAGTTTTCGTTACGAAGGTGACATAGTTTTTCACGTCACCGTTTTCGAAGACGATATGTGTAATCTGCAATATGCATCATCATCATCACCACAAACAAAGAAGCGGGGTCATTTTCTTCTTCTTAGACATATTTCACGGCAACCACCAATCATTCAAATCTGACCGTAGATGCATTGGTAAGTGACCTCAAACCGATTCATCATATATCACTTTGGTCCTTTATTCATTTTTAGTCATTTTTACTGATGTAACTTGGGTGATGGTGTAGAACCTTTCGGAAGGGTTTGCGAGGTCGAACAGTCTTATAAGTAGACGATGTAAGATAATGTTGATGAATGATTAAGGAAGGGCGTGTCGTTAGATTTCAGGCCCTTGAGTCATGGTGGCGTTTGCATTGGACAAAACGAGGGATGCTCCCTCACATTATTAATGGTCTCTAATGGACCAACACTTGTTCTTCGGTATATCCCCCCAACAGGATCAAACAACAATATTATTTGATTTCAGTAATTATTGTTTGGGATTCATTCCCTTGAACTTGAACTTGATGTTTGTTTTATTATTGTGGATTTACTATTATTTTTATTATCGGTATGTATGTGTTTCGTCTTGGTATTCATTCATTTGTGACCCATGCAACCTTACTGACCTTTGTGGCCCTTTTAACCATTGTGACCTCTGTATATTATTATCGGTATGTGTTTAGGTATTTCTTGTAACCCTTATAGCCAATGTAACCATGCGACCCCACTGACCTTTTTGCCCATTTGACCCATGCAACCCTTGCCACTCTTACCACCCCTGTGACCCTTGCCACCCTTGCAACCCTTTCGACATATGGGATCCAACATACGCGACCATTGTAACCCATGCGAATCAAGTTAAAAAAATATAGTAATCAACTTAAAAAACATTTTAATCAAGTTAAAAATATATTAATCAAATTAAAAAAAATTGATCAAGTTATTTACAAATAATATGAATCAAGTTCAAGGATGAGATGATGGGAGGCGTTGGGCTTGGGGTACATCGATAATTCTTCCATTTGGAAATACTTTAGCAGCAACTTCTCATGCATGGAAGCAACCTGGACGTCGCAAATTTCGGGGAACTTCTCCTTATATCCCGTTACAAAGGTTTTTAAGTATTTGAACGCAAAACACCACAATCATTCGAGGTTTTGTTCTGTGATAGACCTTTATAATACTCGTACTGCCATTTATCTACTCCGGAAGTCAAGATCTGAAACCCTCATACTTGGAAGATTTTGGGCAAAGCTCTTCCTATAATCTCCATCATCGGATCGATATGCGACTCCTTCAACCTTCTCGGGAAGTCGTATACCGTGATGCATCGGGTTTTCAAATCAACTTTCATGGCTACCCAATGAGAAGGCATGTATTGATTTTCGGGTGATGGAATGTTTACAATCGAGAGCAAGCCATCGTACTCCTCAACTTTTTTCGACATATCTCTTAATGGATAGCTCTCACCAAATTATCGGTAAGAACATGCGATAGTTCTTCCATACCCTCGTACATCCACATCGTGAGCGATTTCATGAAAGCAATAACACAAACGAAATAATTTTTAACCTATATCGAACTAAGAATCTCCGGATCCGATTATACAGCTCAAACAATGCCTCATCCAATTGCTGAAAAAAAATTTGACACACATGAATACCTATGATCCAAAATGACCTCTGTGACCTTTGTGACTTTCATGACTAAGGGTTGAAAAAACTTACATCATCTTCAAGCAATGCACCACCATTTAATATGATCGCCCAAAAATCTGGCCAGTGTGGACAATCTATTTCAGATTTCCACCAGTGCTCTTGGTGAGGTTTCATCATAAATTTACATTGAATAGTCAACCAGACACCGCTAGCTTCAATGAATGAAGGGTCTCGGGTTATGACACCACTAGCTTCAATGAATGAAGGGTCTTGAACCACCTTTTTTTATGGGTTCTTCTATAGCAACAAATTTATCTACACCTCTCCCTCGCCCTCTCCCCCTTCCTCTTGCTTCCCTTGTTGTTGGTCCACCTCATGGATTTTGTTCTCCAAGTGTTTTTGATCTTTTCGTCGATGGCTCACCCGATGGAGGTTCAACATATGGCTCTTGTCTTGTTTTCTATGGTTTTGACTTTTGTTTAATTACCATTGGACCATCACACAAACCCGATGAAGCTCCAACATCTACATAAAAATTATTTCATTCATTAGACTCATCCTTCGTGACATTGATGACTTTTTTGACCGATGCGACCCTTGTGAAATATGCGACCCATGGGACATATGCAACCCATTCGACCCTTGCGAAATATTTGACCCATGGGACATATGCGACCCTTTCGACATATACGACCTATGCGACCCCTACGGCCCATGCGACCCTTGAGACCTTTGTGACCCATGTGACCTTTGTGATTCAAATGACCTTTGTTAGTCAATATTACTTACTTGACCTCTTTGACTGGCACTTTTGGAGTTCCCTCAGCACCAATATTAGTGGCAACCTCTTCGACAGGAACCACTAGAGTATCCTCTACAGGAAACTCGTCAGGAACACCAATGGCAGCAAATGCATAAAAATAACTTCATGCATTAGACACATTCTTTGTGACATTGATGCAAACCATGTGACATCTACTACATATACGACCCATGGGACATATGTGACCCTTGCAACATATGCGACCCTTGCGACCAAAGCGACCCTTGTGATCCATGCAACCCATACGACCTTTGTGACCCATGTGACTCATTTGACCTTTTGTGACCCATGCGACCTTTTGACTCAAATGATCTTTGTGACTCAATATGATCCTTTAGCACCAACATTAGTGGCAACCTATTCGACAGAAACCATTGGAGTATCCTCTACAAGATTCTCATCTCAAACACCGACGAAATCATCTGCATAAAAATTAATTCATTCATTAGACTCATCTTTCGTGACATTAATGGGACCCATGCGACATCTGCTACATATGCGACCCATTGGACATATGTGACCCATGAAACTCATGCAACCTTTTGTGATCCAAGCGACCCATGTGACCTTTTTGACTCAAATGACCTTTGTGACTTAATATTACTTACTTGGTGGAACTACGACAGGAACAACCACTGGTGGAACCTCTTCAGAAATGTATCAATTAGAGGAGTGGTGGCGACAGATACAATATTTTCAATTACTATTGAAATATTTGCCACATCCTCTTCCGAGCCATCTCGAGAGTCATTTTCAGCCTCTGACTCCACTGGCTCTTCTTTTGGCTCTTCTCCTGATACATGGATATGGGTGTTGAAGGAATTCAAAATCATCATCTTTCAGAGTGCCGTCAGATTCGTGTCTGATGCTCGTATCTTTCTGGGCAATCTTTGATTTTACCGTCTTTCGGCATTTAGTCTTTTCTCCCTTGTCAACACCTTTGGAATTTCCCGCCTTTGATTTTGGATTAGGCAAATGAAACCCGACGTCTGTTAGAAGTTCTTTTATGGCGTTCAACTTAAAAAGCAAATCTTCCTCGTCTTGTTCAGCACGAAGAATACTTCGAATATCCTGCAAAAACAACAGATAACCATTATGACCCTTGTGACCTTTGTGACCATTGTGACCCTTGTGTAATTGTTACCTTAGAATCTCCGATCTGCTTTATCACGTTTACATACTTTTGGTTAAAATTGGAGCTACCCCGCTTCTTGTATATCTTTGGGTATGATGGATCAGCATCCATAACATCAACGTACAATTCGTTTTTGCCCAAACTAAGGATGGTTTTGAATGAAAGTAATTGAAACACTAAAAAATGATAAGAATACAAAAAGTACAAAAACATTAATGTTATTCTCATAATATATACAACTTACCATGAGTGGGATCATGAAACCGCCACACAATGTCATTTTGGTTGTGCTTGTGGAAAGTATCCACAAGCTTCTCAAATGTGTAAAGCCCCCATTGAAAGCCTTCACAAAATTCCAAGTCATCAACCATTTCAATCAGATCATGGCTGATAGAATTATATGATGAAGGCTTGTAAACTTACAACAACACCATCAAAGTTGCCAACCTCTTTCAGTTGGAAAAGTTATTCGCCTTCACAATCTTTTCACTCACTTGTGCGACGGTCACCTTTCCACTGCCGAAATTCTTCAGCCTTAATGTATCACCCCTTTTGGACTCTCATCCTCTAGGATATGGTCTGCAGTTCAATCCGGTAATTAGTGCATGCTCCACTATAGAGTACCGGATGAGAACACCATTTACGAGAAACCATAATTTATTGTTATCCCGTGCAATCACAGAGTAATTTATTAGGATATACATTTAAACCTTCGTCAAGAAGGAATCACATTGGAAATGGAATATATGCCTAAATTGTGACTCCTTGTTGAAGTAATGCAACTCATATTCATCTAAGATTCCTCTCAACTTCTTTATTGTCTCGTAAGGATAACACTTGGTGGTGATCTTTGGTATTCTTTCCATGTGCTTGAATTCATAGAGAAACTTCAGCTTCTACTGACTCAAGCTACCCCAGCGACTCAAGCAACCCATGCAACACAACCCTAGCGACTCAAGTGACCTTTGCGACCCAATGAGTCTCTTGAGTCAAAGAGGGTCATGAGTCTCAAACGACTCAATGAGATTCCTGACCCTCTTCGATTTACGCGACTCAATGAGACTCAAGCAACCCTTGAGATCGAATAAGTCTCTTGAGTCGAAGAAGATCATGAGTCTCAAGCGACTCACTGAGACTCAAACGACTCATTGAGACTTACACCCATTTGAAATCAACTAACAATTTCGCTTTCAATAGCCTAATCTCTAATGTATTTCATTTGCAACGTAAAACACTAGAAATCGATCCACTCACAAATGCCATTGAAAATTGACTCGTGCTCTCTTCTTCGTTACTAATCCTTGCCATTTCTTTCTTTCTTTCTCACTTCAAAATTTCATTGGTCTCAACTTCAAAATTTCTTTCTTGTTTACTTTGAACTCGATCCTTGCTCTCAACTTCGAAATAGGTTTCGTTTCGAAAAAATGTCAAACCGTGTGTGTTTTCACGTAGAAAAAATAAAGGTAAAATTGTCTTTTCTCTATTTTTTTTCTATTTAATATTTAGATTTACGAGGGTGCACCTGAAGTAATCCCCTGTTACGTGCGTCTTTGGTTTTCTTAAAACATTTGTGGGTCCCATATTATTTTTCTTTAAATACGGTTTCAAACCAGTGCATCAGGCATTGTCACCATACGGTGAATAATTCATCACGTAGCAAGAAACATATTATTCACAAGTGTTTGTTTTTTATAGATAGTCAAGATATACATATTAATCACCAGGACCATAACATTTGGATGTGTATTGGATAAATATCCAAGACCTCTATAATAATTTGTAAACTTTATTTATCTTATCAATCCATACAAATGTAAACAGATTCGCCATAGATATAAAATAGAAGGTTCAAATCGATACAATATGGATGTCATCCACCTTTACCAAATATTCTAACCCATCAAGAGTTACATATATTGCTCTTGTTTATTCGAACACGCGCGGATGCATATATATAATAAAATATAATTTTAACGTCACAAGTAATCAAAGTGGAGGTAAAGATGAAGGAGAAGGAGCCGGAGGTAGAGATTCTTTGGAATCATGACAATTGAGGTCCAGGGAGACAAAGCGAGAGAAGACATCGGCGAATCGGCAAACGGTAGTCAGATTATTCTCCGGCGACGAAGACGTAATGTTGATGTGATCTAGTACGATGCCCCGACATCTCACTTTTTGGTCACAGTCCAACTTTATCGCCATATCGTCAGAGCATGTCCCCGTGAAGTACCTGAACGTGACGTTGCTCACCTCCACGGCCGTTTCCTTCAATAAAAGGGGTCGGTGTTGTTCTTAGCAAGATGGTGTACTTAAGTAACTCACATGAAATTCAGACATTAAAAATATGTTGATTGACGGTCCGAATTTGAATTTCATTTTCACAGATAATTCTAGATATTAAAACTTTTTATACTAAAAGATTTTAATTGTTGTATTATTTCTACGATATCGTTTATTTTTCTTAAAAGAAATTAACTAGCTATTTACTTATGTTAAAGAGAGTTTTTTTTCTCTAAGTAATATTTTCATTCTTTTACACATAATTGATTTTTTTATTCGTTGGTTTTTTATTCAATCATCTGTGGGTACCAAAATATTATATTTTGATAATATTCTAAAAAAATCTGATACGTAATTTCAATATTGAGGTCGAGAAGAAGAAAAAAATCAATTAAATGAATATTTTCATATCCTATTAGACATTTTGATATAAAATTAAGTACTTGTGCAATTATATATGACTGTTTGGTTACCTTATTGTCTTCGCAATCGTGGCGACCATTACAATAATGTTGATCGATGATGATAGGGCGTTCCGAGTTGATAAATGTAATGTTTTCGAAGAGAATGTTCCTTGCAAACCCTAGCCCTCCCTGAAATCAAAAGCATAATAACATCATACTACGCATACAATTTTGTCAAGGACCTTGACGAACAGTATATATATAATCGGATGAAAAATTTAAAATAAAACAATAGCCTCACAGCCCAAGTCTTAATTCTTGCTCCATTCTGAGTGCCGTTGAAACTGCTGTGCCTAACGGTCACGTTCTCCACTGTATCATTTGCTCCTTCTTTTCCTAGGCTTCCGATACTACAGAATTTTTAATTATTACACACGTAATAATAATATAATAATAATAGTGGTAGTGGTAGTGGTAGTCAACATTTCGTTAATTTTCATTCTACAGACAATTTTAAATTTGACCAGATTCTAAAAACCATTGATCTAAGAGCAAAATCAAATAGTAAGATCCAAAATAAAAAAACGGATGATTTCAGTGTATATATATATATATATATTAATGATTTATTTGATTTAGTTTTACCTTCAAATTCACATATCAATCTCCATGTGATAATAATATATAAATTTTTAAATTATTTTGATAATAACTTTTATATTCGTATATGAATTTATAAATAATATGAAAAATTTATATATTATTACAAAAATACCGTACTAATTAAAGTTAGTGTTGTAATAAACAAAATTTATAAATAAATATGTAAGAATGTAGTTAATGTATTTTTTCAGCTTAGAACAAATTTAAATTATTATGAGATTTTCTATAATTCTAAAGACTTTTCAAATGGAGTTTTCGTACGAATTTATCTAAAAATTGGTACATTTTTAGATAAACACTTTTATTGATATGTCAATAGTTGAGAAGTTTTATACAATTTATTTCTTCTTTTGTTATAACTGTGGAATCTGAAGGCACTATCCTTCAGATATACAATGGATAAATTCTACAACCCGTACAAATTAGGTAAATTTACAATAAAACTGTACACATGGGCAATATACAAAGAAGGTGTAGAATGAAGGTTTGAACACACAAAGGTTCATTCGTCTTTACCAAACTATGGTACTAGAATGAAACATTACTTCTTTGTATTATCTAATTGTTTTTCTAACTCCAATTTTTTATATTTTCAGAATTTTCTATCCTAGTTTTGGACAAGTATTTGAGATCATTAATGTCGGAAAAAGCCAAATTTGATACAAATAATAAATATGAAGATTTGAAATAAACGTCTTAACCTGATCATGGATATACTAAAAAAAATTCGGATATACGCTCCCCACCGACCTCTATTTAGTTATTAACCCGTAAAAATTTACTCCAAACAGACGAGAGAAAATAAAAGAATCTTATGTACACGAACCTGATACCATGACCTGGTCCGCATGCAAGACGAGTAATGCTTATATTGCTAGAACCACCGTTAATGGCTATGCAATCATCTCCTAATCCATTTGAAAAATAACAAATAAAATTATCAAATTCTATCATAATACGTATAATACATACAAAATCAATTATACGAAAATTAGCAAATAAATAAACCAAGATGAATTAGTTCAATTGGTCAATGAATGACACAAAGTATTTATTCCAGAAATGTTCCAATCTTCATCCGGAAAAAGTATTCACATTAGTTGAGACCCGAATTTGAAGGATATGATATGAGTTGTAATGTAATTAAATTACTCTTAGAATATTTAATAAAAAAAATCCTGCATTAAGTTATTTCAAAGTGTGAAATTTATAAACTATTTTTCCATGCATGAATAGTTCTATTATTTTCAAATAATACAATAAATATTACCATTACTTCCAAAATAACCCATGAATGTATTGCAAAGGTGTAAATCAATTGTCAGATGTACGTTCATGGTTTACTTTAGAATTAATCATCATAATATGTATATAAATTCTACAATAACATAATAACTGATATATTAAAATACAAAAATTTAGTGTACGTTTTGTTGTATTTTTATAAGATTTTTTCTAATAAGAAAAAACAAAGATAGGAAATTGATGTATTTTTATAAGATTTTTCATAATAAGAAAAAGAAGTAGAAATTAATGATATAAGGTTATTAATTACAGATTCACCTGTTTCAATGGATGAATTTAAGACCTGGATATTCTCAGAGCCCGATATATTGATCCCATCGGTGTTTGGACTCTCGTCGGGTGCAATTATATGAAGATTCGATAACGTTGCGTTGGTGCAATTAGTCACTGATATATGGTTCCTGGAACTATTCTTGAGTGTCAGACCATTATACACCATGTTTACTACTGTCGTGAATCTCACCGTCTGATAAAAGAAAATGTATTGTGTTATGATGATTGGTAACGTTGGCAACGGAGATGATCGAAACATGAAAACTAACAATGTTGATGGAAACAGTTCAATAATTAATGTGGAAAATAATAGATCACAACTTTACCCAGCGACCCTTCATATGTGCGTATATATGGGATATGAACATACTCTAGATCGGTTTGCCTGAGGGACAGAGTTCCACCAAGATTCACCATGAGCATCAATGACACCTGATCCATTGATGAAGAGACCTGTCACGTTCGCGAAGCATAACAAACACTTTCGTTCGTTCTCTATCCAGCCACTTGGCATTCTCGGTGCCTCTATTTTCCCGTCTATCTGCAATATATTCAACATTTTATGCATATATATATATATATAAATGTGTTATGTAATCTATCATATAGTTTTAATGGTAAAGCTCTTGAACTTCTGTTCGAAACGGGAAAAAGTCATTTGAAAACCATTTTTCTCTCGATCGAAGCAACTTGAATCTAGAGTGATGCTTTTGTATTGCCCTTTTAGGAGTTAAACTCTCCTGATAAAGGATAATGATACGATACCTGGAGACGCATCTCGTGCGGTGTGCAAGGGCCCGTAAAATTGATGGGATGAACCGTGACCCTTGCGTTCTCTGGTAAGTAGAGAGTTGGTACGTCGCTTGCCTTTGCATGGCATAACTCGTTCCATACATCTTCAAATACCTTTTTTTGTCAGAAAAACAAATATTGAAAGTTTTGCAGAAGTCGATCTGAACTCTTTATCAATAGTATATGATGTATATATATAAATTTCGTATTTTAAAATGCAATCTATTTCCATCATCTAAATTTCCCATTCAATTTTAACCATAATCCTACTAACCAACTACTTCTATTAATTAAATGTTAACATCGGTTAAATTCTATTAAAACCTTAAATGCTCAAGTTTACAACCCAAAAGTAATGGTTTACAATCCAAAACTCATAAACTAAAGAATTTAAAAGAATCCACAATAAAAATTTCATAAAATCTTAATTTTATCGAATAACATAAATTTATCGGATATTGTTAAGATAATGTTAAAATTTTATGTGATTTTTATTGCAAATTGTTTTAAATTATTTACTTTATAATATTTGGGTTGAAAATTATTATTTTTTATTTTTAAAATTGAGTTTTTTGGATTAATAGGATGTAACGAGTTACTAACATTATTTTTTTAGAATTTGAATGATTTGAGAGAAAATAGAATCAATGCTAAATTTTAAAAGATAATAAGCTGATAATCACATGAGACCCGAAACTATAGAAAAATTGGATTAAAGTAGATGTTTGAATAAGATTAAAACTAAAACTCAAGGAAGGAAATGGAGGACCAAAATGGAAAGAGAATTGGACTAAAAGGAAACGGGAATATGTTGTTTACCCTAGTATTTTCTCCTAATGTTGTTTGACTAAGTACATTCAAATACGTAATAGTTTCCTTTGAACATCAAACCTACCAAATAAATGAACAAAACTAGCTCGTACACCAACTTTGTAAAAGAAAGGCGGTGTGCTATGAAAGAATGATTGATGGCAGTGTACTGGAGTTTCTCCTTATATTTTCTTTTTTTAAAAGACTTTTGTTTTAGCTTTACCGTGATAGATGTACGAAAATTGATTTGAATTATTCACTGATCGTGTATATGTATATATATACAAGTTTCGTAATCCCAAATTCAATCTAAAAAAACTTTAAAGATAAATGTTAAAAGTTTCTCATAATATTATTAGATTAAATAAAAATATACGGAATACATACACCAAGAAAAAATCGAACAAAATTAATTAAGATATATATATATTATGATTAGCAAACTAACAAATATAAAGAAAATAACTGAAGGGGAGAAATTAGATAATTACTTGAGAATAATCAGTGGCTCCATTTGTGATTTTGGGTTCAAATTCCATAATATTGAGAGTTTTGCCGTCTATGTACGATGCAATTATAAGAATATATAAGAACATCACTCTGAAATCCTTCATACGATAAAAAAAAGGTTTATTAGAAGATTAAATATATGAATATAGACTCAATACCGGAAAATCAATTGTATATAATAAGAAAAAGAGGGGATCAAAGTCTCACCATTTTAATCTTCACTTGGATAGGATTCATATAATTTTTGAAATACAAAACAATTTGACCAAATGTGATACTGAATGTAATGTATATTTATATCGAGCCAAAGTCATACAATTCATTAGCTTTCCATTTTTTAATATAGTAATTATATATGTATTGGTAATCACTTTGGAAAAAATGGATACATATTTTTCTCATCTTATATGGTTTATGTAGTGTCTAATGCATTTATTATATCAACATAAAAACAAGAAAAATAATATATTAATTAGTACTATATCCTCTCCTTTTTACAATAGTGCATTAAAAATTGACTATCACATATATATATACATTTAATTTGATATTTGTTTCTAAGATTGCATCCATTAACTTAACTAGTAGAAACAATATTTTACTTTGAAATTGAAAAATTGTGATTCTATATATAGACCATATATATAGAGAAAACGGTAAATTTTACTAAAATTATCAATAACATATCTACTTGTAATACAATAAAATCAAGAAGATTTTTTTTGTTTAAAAAATATCTTAGGATTAATTGCTACTCTTTATAAAATCAAAATGTAATGTCGGATGGTATAAATTATTTTATAGCATGATATCCTTAGTTGTTATGTAGAAATATTATATAAAAGATTTAAAAAAATTCTTTATTTGTTGAATCGCATAAAAACTCAGTCATTTTTTTTTCAAACAAATCGGATTTATTTTTTATTTCCTAATTATGAAATAAATTTTCAGTGTAACTATGTATCTTTATTTTTCATTTAGATTAAATATCACATTTATTTAGTGTATCAATAAAGTCCAATAAATAAATTGTTACATTTTATTATAGGTTTAGTAACAAATCTAACAAAATGAGCGACTTTATTTAAAATAATATATAGAGTATCTCTGAATCAACAAATTTCAAATATTTTTTAAAGATGTTTATGTTCTAAAATTTAAAAATTAATGTTTTACGATTTTATTTTTTAAATAAAAATTGATGAGAGAATCTGCGAGACTTTTTCTACAAATTTTCTACAAATTGACTCGAAACAAAACTTATGTTATAAATCTAGAATAATTTTTAAGAAATATTAGTTTTTTTCTAATCACGGATTAAATAAATATTACTATATTTTTATGTAAAAATATATATATCAATATATATAACGTTGTGCATTACACCTTTTTCCCCTAACATTGATTGATTACAATGGTAAAAGACAAAGTTTAAGAATTGGATATAGACCCTAGGTATTAGGTGTGAACAGTGTTGTAAAAGTCGTTAGGGTAGTCGGACGGTTCGTCAGCGTCTAGCGACTAATCGAATAAATTGGCGATTAGTCAGCGATTAGGAGTTTTTCGATTTTTTAATATTTATAACATATTTTTATTTTAAAATTATAAATATAATATAATAAATTATATATATAAAAGTTTTTGTAAATAAATGCTTGTGGTGAAGCCACCTCAGCAAGACTTTTTTTATCTTTATTTTTTATTTATTATATATAATTAAATCAATAATTAAATTTATTATATATAACTGAATCAATAAATTCAAATTTAATAATATAATAATGTAAAAATGAGAAGATGAAACTGAAAAATAAATTGATCACCATTAATATTCAACAAAAAAGATAATTTCAAAAGTTAAGCTCATATAGTTTCTTCCTCTATCGTGATAAATTACAAACTAAAATTAACAAATAATACGATTTCTTCCTCTATCATGAATTTGAAGGCGATGAGACACAGTTGTAGTCCAGCTCTCAAGAATTGCTAACATGATATTTTGATCTTGATCGAGCACTACGTCGACATCAATGGACTTAAGAAGATAGTGCTTCGAGAGAATCCTGGTCCACTGAGGTAACACCTCATATTGTGTTTTTTTCCTTTCTACATACGGAAACGAAAACATCCAAAACATATCAACGTAATGACAAAAGACGATTCAGGGGAAGCTTCTATTGTTTTCAACAATGGTATCAACTTTTCATATTTGTTTTTTTTTGTTATAATGCAGATATTTTGTATTGTATTATGTGGTCATAATTATATTTTTATCTTTACAGGTGAAACATGCCCTTGGTTAGCGGAAAAATTCGTGCTGCTCGGTGCTCAAATGCAATTTCATACAACAATTAACTTTGAGAAAAATGTTTGTATCAAAACCAATGTAATTGTTTCTCATCTTTCAATTTATAGATCCAATATATTCACCATAAAAAAATATACTCAAACCTACTTTGTGTGCTAAGATTTATTTAATGAATATTTTATATAGCTTATGAATTAATTTTGAATTGTAGCTCGTACATCAAATGCTCAGAACATAAGAAGATCCATCATATTGGAGAAGAAAACAATTAGCCGAGAACAAGGTTAGCATAAAATTTTTAATACAAATCGGTTTACTTATTTGTATTTGTTTTTTTTCTTAGTTCATATTGCAATACTTTACAGATTAACAAACACTTACAACATAATCCAGAAATTACAATTTTGATGTATATAATATCAATAATGCAACAAATATTATACAAAACCTTAACTATCATCAAATATATATATATAGTTTTCCCCCATTAAATCCTTTTATTTATTGCAAACCATTAGGTTTATCAAATGCACAAGATCATATTGCTCAGGAAATCATCTCTTGCCAACACTGCGATGCGTTAGTATGGCCTTCTGAAAGTGTGGGTCGAGGACCTAACAAAGGGAATTTGTTATTTAATATGTGTTGTATGAAAGGCCGAATCATATTACCAAAGGTTCCAAAACCACTTGTCTATTGGAAGAGCTATATAGCAATTCCCTTGCCTTTCAGACAAACATCATGGATTATAATTCTATTTTGGCATTTACATCAACTGGTGCAAAAATCGACTTTTCTACAACCTCTGGAAGAGGTCCTTATACTTTCAGAATCCACGGACAAAATCACCACCAAACAGAATCTCTTTTACTTGTTCAAGGAAACCTTCCAAAATTTTCCCAACTCTATATCTACGACATGACAAATAAGGTCCACAATCGCATAAGTACTCTCAACCGAGAATTGAAAGAGCGTACAGCTCCACGAAAGTGGATAAGGGGAAAAGACGTGTGGCGTTGCAATTAATTCGGTTTTGATTGTGGTTTCTAAGATTTTGTTTCTTTCACTTTTGATTGTGGTTTCGATTCATGAACTCTCTTATATATTATAAATTTTTATTATGGTTTCGATGGAAAATGCATGCAATTTGATTTTGTGTTGGAGCTGTGTTTCGCTTTGGTAGCTCTGGTATTATCCTCATATGTGTAGTCATTTGGATCCTTGGATAAGTATGTATGCATATATGTGTGTCTTAGTGTATAATTGAATTTTTATATTGTATGTGTATATTTTTTATGCAATAAAGACGAAAAATTCCAATTTTTAAGTGTGGGAGTAACGTGAGTTGTGTGAGCCCGTGTTGCATCTATTTGTTGATTGGCAAACTTCACCATGGATCTGATCAAATTATTTATCAAAGTCATTTTTTGGTTCATATATTCTGTTACCCGCCAAGACATATCCACAAATAACTAAGATAATTCAGAAAAGTCAGGAGGTTGTAAGATGCCTCGAATTTAACTTCAACTCAAGAGAATTAAATGCAATTGAAAAAATATGTTTGCATAGAAAACTACAACTGTTAACCAAGCAATTACAGCAAACTCTACAACTAGAGTGAATTATGTATTCTCGAAGCAATTCCTAATTGAAAAAAGTCAAGTTTTTTGGAAAATGAAGAGACGAGTTTTACTTACAAGGCAAACCCATATGAAGAACAAGACTATAGAAGGATCGGCGATTCAATGTCCCAAAATATAGGAAGTATTACACGATTGTTCTTCCTTATCCATTTTTTTGGTATATGTGCTCACCTTCTTCTTTATACTTCAAACACAATTTTTAGACATATTTAATTGATGAAACTAAAGAACTAATATTTTACTCCAATGGAGAAATGCATATGTTAAGCAATGTAATTTATATTTTATCCATTAGCTTTTTAGGCCATTGTTAAAGGGTACCTTTTATCAATTATTTTACCTCCAACATAAAAATTCTTTTGAAGAAGTCTTCTCTAGAAAAAAATCCTTACGGTAAAAGGTAGCGTTGATTGGTCTATTCCAACAGTAGTGCTTTTCAACTTTTGTTGAAAGATCCATCTTAAATATTTTGATTCATTGATCGATTTAAAGTGTTAACATTCTTTTGTGATATATATATCTTGATGATGTACTTAAAATAAAATAAATAATTATATACTTAACTAAATTAAAATACTTTTATCTATAAGACATGCGCATCGCGCGGGTTCAGATTCTAGTAATAAAAAATATTTTATATAAAATATAAAATCATATGAATTCATTAACCATATCATAAACATAACAAAATATTAATTAAGAACTAAATATCTATTATCCACAGTATATTTGAAGAATTTCGATGTCGGTACCAAAATGACCTTACCTTTGAATCACTAATTCTAAGCCACAACTTTGTGGTATTGTTGAGATAGACGAACATACGAATAGATGAAGATGACATACGGACGAATGAAGACGAAAATGACAAATAGACGAACGAAAACGAAGATGAAGATGACTACGAACCAACAACGAACGACGTTTAAAACTAAATGAATGACGAACGAAGACGACCAACGACACTCAAAACTGGAAAAACCGTATAGCAAAGAGCCGATTTTTAGAACACTGGGTGTGAATCAGCGGATATATATATATATATATATATATTATAATTAATAATATTATAATATAAATATTTAATGTAATTTATTTATAAACAGATAGAAAATGTAAAACACAAACAAGAAATATAAAAAAAGAAATAATATTTCTACATATTTTTTTAATTCCATTTCAAATATTATAATTAAAATATTTAATTTCTAACTAATTAATTCTATTTATTTATATTCTATATTAAATATTTTTTACTAGACTCGAATTTAACATTGATATCTCTATTTAATTACTAATATATAAAAAATGATATATTATTTTCCTTATTATAAAAAATTACATATAATTTATATAATTCAACTATTATTCAACTATTAATTTATACATTTTCGAATTTTCATTTTAATTTAATATTAGTATCCGCTGAGATTCAATAAAAATAATAATCATAATATTATAAAATTTCGTTGAAGATCAAATTCACATAGCCTAATCATCAGTCTAGATCATAGAAGACAGACCACCTATAATGAAGCGGCTAGCATCCAGGCGGTCGCCTACTGACCTGGTAAAAAGTGGATCTTTCCCTCATTAGAAAAAAATGAATCTCACAATTAAGTTGACTAAATATGGGTAAACAAAAGTCATTTAATTAAGTAGGCAAACTAATCGTAATTAGCAGCCCACGTGGATTTCCAGCTTCAAATTGTTGTTTCCAGCTTCAAATTGTTGCTTCAAGCCATTCCAACTTGCTAGTGACTCTTAGTCTTACGATTTGGAGAATCATTTAATCTAAATCAAAGCTACTGGACAAAGAGGAGCTTCCATGTTCATTTCATAATCTTGCATGTAAGATCATCATAGAAAGACTCTTAGTCGTTGTAGAATTCCTTTACTAACTTTGTAAGTTCCTCTCTTTAGGAATCATTTTTTCCTCCACATATCCACTCTCCACGAGTGTCAAGATTTTCTTCACCTCTTTATCCATTTTTGCAAGTTGATAGTAGTATTTTTGTATATTAAACATTAAAAATACTAAAAATGACATAAACTCATAAGATGTAGATAACCCGAATTACCAGTTTTCATACCTTTAAGCAATTCACTATCATCAAGATTAACGTGCTGCCTTAAGAAAGATTTCACACACTCCACATAATGTGAATAAAGTTGAGTCTGGATAGCATAGTAGGAAACAAATTGTTTTAGGAGATCATATGTTTTCCATATATTCATTATAGGAGTGTTGATGAGAACTTGGCCGTGGCTCCACCATGGATCATATAAGGATCGACCACAAGTATGAGGGCAAAGAAACTGAGGGTTGTGTACATTCAAATGGACATGAAAGGATGGTCTGTGGATGGATGAGGACATCAAGAGGAGTTGAGTCGAGACTACAAGGCTCATCTATAAGGTGAAAAGGACGAGATGAATGAGAATCAACTAAAGCGAAGATATTTGATGCTCTCAGCCCGAACAAAAAAGCGCTCGATCCGAGCAAACTAACTAGACCAAAGGCCCGAGTATTAAGGGACTCGACCGAGCATTGGAGAGCTCGAACTAGCGTTATTGTTGCTCAACCGAACATATTTTAGTTTTTCAAATTTAGGATTAAGATTTAAACGATGCTCGACCAAGAAGTTTCACCGCTCGACCGAGGATTTTAGCCGGGTTTAATTAAGTTGTCTTATTTCAGTTTATTTTCATTATTACTTAGCCCCTATATATTGAGGACCCTTTGTATGACATTACTAGCCAAGACATAGTGTTTTTTCATACTAATCTTCGAGATTTACTATTGAACTCTTGGAGAAATTATGATTTTTTTTCTTATCAGCACTAGATCATAATTGTTGTGGCTTCATTCGTGACGTTTGAGATTCTCTATTCGGGTATTAGTATAGGTTTAGGATATCATTTCTTTGGGAAGAAAAATTCTAGGTTTTACTTTCAGGTTGTTATTAGCATATATGTACTTACTTATTATTGTATCTTATTATTATTACCTACTAGGGGTGGGCAAAAAACCCGCGTTACCCGTCCCGTCCCGAAACCCGTCCCGAACTCGCAAAAAATTACTCGTACCCGCGGGTGCGGGTTCGGGTTCAGGTAATTTAATTTCAATACCCGCAGGTTCGGGTTCGGGACGGGTATTTTAATTCCATAAACGGGTACCCGTGGGTACCCGCAAAAAATTACAAATTTACCCCTAAATTTAATGTTTATTACCTAAATACCCTTGAGAACCCTAACCTAACTTTCCTTTCAGTGTTTCAGACAGATTCTCGCCTCTCGACAGCCTCCTCCTCCAGCCTCTCGATAGCCTCCTCCTCCAGCCTCTCGCTAGA
>CM071874.1:24522010-24543481 GCA_036759665.1 Gynandropsis gynandra
TTTGTTTCATAAAATGGTGTAGAACCAGAGGGACGAGCATGATGATTTTTCATTAATAGCTCGTTTTGTTGTTCTGCAATGAGGAGAAGCTGTAACAAGTCGCGATAGGTCTTAAAATCTTTCGCGCGATATTGTTGTTGTAAAATTACATTATCAGCATGGAACGTCGATAATGTTTTTTCCAGCTTATCATAATCACTTATATTTTCTCCACATAATTCCATCCTGGAGATTATTTCAAACATTTCTGAATGATATTCATCGACAGATTTATAATCCTGGAATCTTAGATTCAACCAATCATTCTTTGCCTTTGGGAGTATCACATATTTTTGGTGATCAAATCAATCTTTAATAGATTCCCACAAATCTGCGGGATCTTCTTTTGTTCGATACTCATTTTTTAATCCATCAGCAATATGATGACGTAAAAATATCATGGCTTTTGCCTTTTCCTCTTCTGAGGAATTATTATCTTTATCGATCGTGGCAATAAGCTTTTTGCCTTTTAGATGCATTTTAGCATCAAATACCCACATCATATAATTTTTTCCAGAGGCATTTTTTTCCAGAGGCATCTAGTGCAGTGATTTTGAGATTCACCAAATTCGACATGAAGATCTGTTATCATTGAAGAGAAAAAATAAACAAATATAAGTTATGACATTGAAAACAAAATTAAATAAATTATTATATAATAATTAATGTGTTAGGTCCGTTTATATTTATAGATAATTTATTTTTAGATTTATTTAACCAATTAACAATTAAATAATGAAAAACATAATTTAAATAAATTATGGGGTGAAATTTTTTCATCCTCCACATAAATAAATAAAATAATTAACAAAAATAAAATATAACAAAAAAATTGGTGGCTCGGCCATCCGTATAATAACAATAAGTTAAATAAATTATGGGGTTTCATCCTCCACATAAAATAAATATGACGTAAAAAAATGATGGCATAGCCATCCTTATAACAAGAATAAATAACAGATAAATATTCATAAACTATTAATACTATTGATTGGTGGCTGAGTCCGCAGAATCATATAGTATAATATATATTATGACCGGGATATATATTCCATGTGGTCTATATATATTTTTTTACTTGAAAATCGAATCCAAATCGAAACCAAAATCGATTGGACATCGATATCGTAAAAAATTGAAATTAAAAATAATACATGTAATATATAATATTTTTCTTAACTAATTAGAACGTTTGTGCTGATAACGTGTTAAAAATTAATTATTAATTTGATATATATCTAAATATATTAAAATATAAGACATATATATTACGTATAATATTAGTATAACGTATATATAATAAAATATATATATATAATATTATAATATATATACACCATATATATTTGTATTACGTATATATTGATAGAGTAATATGTATATATATAATAATAGGTTAATTAAAATAATTATATGTGTATATTATAAAGTATAAATAATAAAGTATTATATATATATATATATATCTTACCTTGTAAATAAAGGGGAGTTAGTGAAGAGGACACGTGAGAAGGGAGAGTGATTGGGAAGGATGATGGGAGAGAATGATAAGAGCAAAAGAAGAGAGATGACTAAGAAAAGTGAATTTTTGTTATGTGTATATGTCTCTTTACAAACTAAGGGAATGCCTATTTATAGGCAAAGATTACTAAATTTAATAATTAACAAATATATGGGCTATGGCCCATAGTGACATTTACATTCTAACAAAATATTCATTTGTTTCTAATTATTCGTCCGTTGATATTCGTCCGTTTTTGCAGTGACATAAAAATACACAAAAAGATTTATTTTTACATCAAAAGTTGATCAAATTTGTTAAGTTGTCATAACACTAATCCGTCGTAGTATTTTCATGATTTTTAGGTTTAATTTTTATTAAATCTCTTGGACTTTACCGAGTTATTGAGTATATTCGAGGATTTTATCTACATTTCGTGTTTTGTGTAGGAAATGAAGACATGAAAGAAAACACGAATGATTACGGCAATTCCATCCTGAATACGTGATTGAATGACAAGATACCTCATGTGCACGGCCATGGATCCAAATGAAACATTCAAGCATCGAGCGAAATAAACGGAAATAACAATAGAAGTGTGCACGCTCGGGCTTGGACCATGCCCGCTCGGGCTTAGGTTGCTCAATTAGAACCAGAAAAACGCAGAGAGCAAGCCCGACTCGGGCTCAAAGGCTGCACACACGGGCAAGGGAGCCCGCTCGGGCTGAACATGGTGCACGCTCGGGCTAACATGGTGCACGATCGGGCTGGATAGGTTGCACGCACGGGCTGAGCTCTACCCGAGCGGGTGCATTGTGTGCCCGCGCGGGTCCACCTTTTTCTCAACAACTTTCCGTGAATTTTGAACGGCCTGCATTTAAAAGGAACAGAAGGGGAAAGCCAAGATCAGACTGGAAAAGGCAAGAGAACAAGGGGGACGAATCAGGCAAAGGAGAAAAGAGATAGCACGGCCGAAGAAGGAGACTTCGGGGAACCGAAGGATTCGTTGGAGGTTACGCTCGGGATGATAGGGGAGTCGAACACTTACTTCGTTTTTGTTTGCTTCTCTATGTATTCTGAGTAGTTCTCGTTGCCATGGGTTAGGGATGCCATTGTAAAGGATCGATTGAGTTATTAATGCTTGATTTCGGTTTTGTTCAATTGAATGGTTCGATTTGTGCGTAATGCCTTCATACGTTGTTGATTTCATGTTTGAATAAGACTAGATCTATTCTATTGAGATTAGGCATGTTTGAGAGAGATTAGAGATTCATCTAGGCTTGGGAGAGTCAGATTTGAGTCTCGTAAATGAACTTTCGAATGAATTAGGTTAACGAAAATTTGGCCGATCGGTTAATCTATTTAGGAACGGTAATAATCGAGGTAGAATTCCCATTGTTCTTAATGCATCTAGAAGTTCCGCGCTACATAGGGATATGAGTGTCGTTGATTTCCTAGATAGAGGATTTAGGCTTACGCCAAGTCATTTCTGTTTATAGAGGTCGAGTTTCCATCCGATATTAGAGGTTAAATTCCCCATCGTTCTTCATGCATCTAGAAGTTCCGCATTACATAGGAATATGAGTGACATTGATTTGCTAGGTAGGAGATTTAGGCTTACGCCAAGTCATTTCTAGCATTAGGGGTAGAGTTCCCTATTGTTCTTCATGCATCTAGACGTTCCGCGCTACATCGGGAGATGAGTGACGTTGATTTCCTAGGTAGAGGATTAGATATTATTTCCCTATCGATTGATACAAACCGACTTCATGATCCTTAGAAACATCCGTTGCATATTCCGGTATTCCCGAAGCCCATGGTACTCTATCTTTTTTAGTCTGACATCGTCATCCTTTATTATCTTCACTTTTCCTGTTTCATAATCTTATATTGATCGATCTTCTTCTCATGAATTCTTAGTTCTAACGCTGCACTCAGTCCCCAGAGTTCGACCCTTGTACTACACGAACCGTATACTTGCGGTAGAGTGGCCATGGAAATATTAAAACCTCTGATTCCACACATCAAGTTTTTTGGCGCCGTTGTCGGGGACTAGTTACGGTATTGGACTTAGGATTTCATTGAGTCGAGATCCAGTCAAGCTCGGGACATTAAACAAGCGTTTATCGGAGGCAACCCGACTTTTGCATTTTCTTTTTATTTTATTTTCAGAACTTATTCTTATTCTTTTTGCATTGATGTACTCGGTGAGATATTACGTTGTGTTTTCTCTTTTGGATTATGTGATTCTTTTTCACAAGTTTTTCAACGTCGTTATCATCCTTGAGGAGGAGACGCATACAACGCCCAACCGCATCGCCAACTCGGGACAGCAAAACACGCAAGGTGCACACGCTCCAACCCTTATTTTCCCGTATTTTGGCATGTGAGATTCTCTTAGGTCTTGAACACCGAGACGGTGTTTTTTTTTCAAGTCTGGGGGAGTACTCGTCGAGTAACATGCATGTGATTAGAATTTTGCTTTTTAGGAATAAGGGGACGGACACCTAGTATGAAATTTCGAGCTTTAGTCATTATTGTGCGAACTTTGTCGAATCGTGAACAATAGTCTAGGTTTGCTTAGAAGTCTTTTGGATACCGATTAGTCGAGTAGTTGTGCTTGAAACCATGATCTATAATTGCATTCATCTCCTAGGTTTCAGTACCAAGTATCCATATCTCCGTGTATACCGATTGATCTTTGCTTTGTTTATATATTTTATCGTTCATTGATCATTAGATTCCACACGTTTATACTCCACTGTCAATTTTTTCTTCTTGGATAAGTTTTTAACTATTTCAAGTTCACATTGACATGAGTACATCGAGATCGATGGTTCGGGTCTAAGTGGTGGGTTGAGGCGCTATTCTACGTCCTAAGGATTAGAGTGATGCGTATGCTTTGGTAAAAAAAAAGAGAGAGAAAAATGTTCTTTAATGACGCAACTCTTCACTCCGCTAAGGTTACAAGACCTTATGAGTGTGCCATAGGCAGTCTGGGTCTAAGTAGAAAGCCATCCCTCTTCGACTTCGACGTCCTAGAAACCAAGCGTGGATCTATAAAAAAAAGAAAAGAAAATAAGAACGAGAAAACGAGTTTAATGGTATCTCAAACTTAGGGAATTGGTATGGAGATCGCTTGGACGTTGTCTAGGGGTATGAATTAGACTTAGGTCATTGGTAGGATTTCATGGCTCGTGACTTTCGGTTGATAGAAGTCTGAACTAGGTGCGCTTAGACTTGCGTTCATGTGACGCGTTGTTTTGCATGATGGCTAATTCTTCGAAGTTTTCGTACTAGTATCCATTGTTGTTTTACTCTTCTTGTACTCGACTCTAGATTTGCTCGAGGACGAGCAAAGGTTAAGGACCAACAATTAGCTATGCAAGAATAAACCATCGAGATTGTTTTTGTGGATGCAGTTATTATTAAAAAAACTTGTGCATTGAGAAGTCAAAGACATTGAAACAAATGAAGATTAATTAGTTGAAGGGATAGAAGAAGAAAATAAATTTGAATTTAGTTATGAAACATAAGAATCGATAGAAGAATTATTCAACTCTGAATATGATTTATATTAAATATGTTATCAAACTTTGAAAAGAATAAAAAAAATCGTTTTTATATTTGCTTCTTAAATTTTTATATTCTATACTGAAGCTTGAACTTAAACTCCTTATTTATAAATATTTTAGTTTTAAAACTCTATTCCAATCAAAATTTAGGAAACACAACCTCTTATCTTCCTCATTCTACATTTATCTCGTTTACGTAATCTAAAGATCCAATTAAATATCGCAACGTCATCACCATGTAAGACAACCTCTTATCTTCCTTATCCCGCACTTATCAGTTTTGTATAATCTAATAACCCAAGTGCGGACGGATTCCGAACGACACATAAGTCTGTTCGTCTATGCGCATCCCGAGACACAATCATACGCAATTCATTTGTAATTATGGATGTGTTACAGACGGCGAAAATATTCCAAATGAGTCATCTCAAATCTATCCACATTTTCAACGACAAGCTATAATCCATCATAATTACACACAGATTACGGACGATTGTTGACATCTATCCGTAAATGAGGATAGGATACAAATCAGTTTCGATCTAATTCCGAAAATTCTATCAAATTTAGATCCGAACTTCTCTCCCCATTCTCTCCCCATTCCCCCGAATTGTAGTCCACTACCTCGACCGTCCATCCGTCTAGGAGGTCCATCCGTCCGTTCATCCACAAATCGTCTGTCCATCCATTTCCGTCCAAAGGTATATTTTTTCTGTCACGTTTTCAATTTAGTGATTGAATAGGTTTATCATTTAGTGTAAAATTTATATTTATGCCATTATTCGAAACTAATCTCATTTGATAATTTGATTCGGATTATAAACATCAACATTGTATATTTTGAATGACTACAACTTTCACCAAATGATTACTATAAGGCTTTCGTATGCATATTTCGAACTACATATATTAACATTAAGATTTTGATTTCATAAATTGGCTAAACAATATATGTGATGTGCGTTAAGCTCAAGTAATAAAACCTAGACTAACGCTTCCGCAAGAATACGGATCGTGTAGTAACTAGGGTCGAACACAAGGAATTGATGCGACTTATAAGCTATTAAACTAATGGAATAGACGTGTAAGGTGACTAAAGATGGAATTGTTATTGAACTAAACTAAACTAAATCGATGAGATAAACTTATAGCTAAGCACCATGGGTATCGAGAGTTTGCATAATGATGTAACGAAGTTCTAAAAGGATAATTGGTCTAAGGTAGTATCATGAGTTCAGGGAATTCAAGCTCTCCTATAGGAACTGACTGGCGTAGACTTGTCCACTATCTAGCATGCATATACCAATGTATCCATTGCGCATCTTACATGCATAGACGCATTACGACCGCTATCCTAATCCCTAGATTCAATCGATTGACCTGGCGTAGATTCTAAACCGATTAAACCTTAAATCATGGCTAAGTTCCAAAGTCTAATGCCCTGGCGTTGGTTTATTAGACTTCTAACATCATTCATTCGAGTGGCGTACATGTAATGAAAGCATTAAGATCAACAATGAAATCTGAAAACATGATAAAATACCAATTTCATTTATAACGAGTGCCGTACAAGTATGAAAGCATTACGATCCACCATTCATTAAGCGTAAGACTTCGTTACAACATGGCAATACTCTCTAACCCATGGCAAAGGATCTACTCAGACATAAATACAGCAAAGGAAACACAAGAGAATTCTAAGTTCGACATAGATAGAGAAAGAGATGGCTCCCTATTCATAAACCGATGTCTTCGATAGATTCTCCTTGCTCCCGATCCGTAGATCCGTCTTTTCTTCCTTCTTCCTTTTGCCCTAATGTCTCTAAATCTTCTCTTCTGCAATCTGGTTCGAAAACTCCCTTTTTCAGATCTGATTTTCACTTAATTTGGCTGTTCCAAAAGTTAGGAATTAGTTGAGAGAAACAAGGACCCGAGCGGGCATGTCCTCTACCCGCTCGTGCAGGTCACTTGCCCGACCGTGTGCACACAATTGAGCCCGAGCGGGCACCATGCCCGATCGCGTAGATCATCAGCCCGAGCGGGTACAACCCACGGTGATTTCTTGGCATGAATTAGCCCGAGCGGGCACTGCAAATCCACCCGAGCGGGCACCCTATTCTGGTCGTGTTCCTTGAGTGCCCGAGTCGTGCAAAGCTACGAGGTTGTTTGGTATCCATTAGCCCGATCGTGCACTCATTTACCACTCGAACGGGCACCATTGATTTGTTGTTTCCGTTCCCTTCGCTCGGTGTTTGAGTGTTCGCTTTCCGTCCATGGCCTTGCACAAGTCGAACCTTGTTACTCAACTACGTTTTCGGGGTTAGATTGCCATAATCACTCGTGTTTCTCCTCATGTCTTCGTTTCCTATGCAAAACACGAAATGTAGATAAAGTCCTCGAATACACTCGATAAGTGAATGAAATCTAAAAAATCTTAAAAATTAGACCTAAGAATGATATAAAAACTATAACGGATTACGTGTTATCAATATGCATTGATTCTTCGTATCTAAACACATTATGCCTAGAAAGTTTCGCCGCGGTTGGTTGTCAACGGTTTCAATAACAAAGTTGTGTTGTCAACGACGTCGCAACGGTTTCATTTTGTTGACAAAGTTTTGTTGATGATCCATTAAGCTGTCAACAATTTCGTTTCATTAATATTAGGTAATGTTTAAATGTATTAAAATTCTAATAAAAACTTTAAAATTTAGCATGTCTCGTCACGTTGGTAGTTCGAGAACATGTTCCCACTCTGAAAAAATGCTAATGGATCGTCACCTTTGCAACAAACTCGAGTCTCCGACTCGCAATTTTCAGATTTTATGAATCTGACTTTATTTTAGAACTCTAGATCATTGCAATTTATGTTGTTTCAATTGTGTCGTTTAATTTCGCCCATCATGGAATTTTACGACACCAAAGATCTTTACACATATAATCTTCCACACTTACTTCAATATCGAAGTCAAGGTAAAACCGAATCCAATCACATTTAATTTGGACTAAAACGAAACGACAAAACTATATTTTTATAATTATACATATAAGGTCCACATGAAATACCAATAAATCTTACATTATCCCCCCATTGAACATATGAAAACGAAGGTCGAGTTCTCTTTGTGGTGCATTGGGTTATGGGTTTTTGTTGTGTTATAGTTGGGAGTTTGGGAAATATTAGTTGAGATGTAAAGACAACGGTAATACAAAACCACATTGGCGTGAAAATCTGGTGTAAGAGAAGACAAGAGTAGATTCTGAAAGCAATCGTCTCCCTTGAAGAACCAAAAGTTCGTGATTTTAAAATCTTAACATCATCTCTATCTGGATTTTGTCTTCTACGCTTCCAATCTCAAAATATCTTTTTATATTGTTTTCATGCATAAATAAATGTGTATTCATATATTTATTTGCTTAGATTTCTATTATGCGAAATAATATATCATGTAGCTATATATGGACATTGTTATAATTTTACCAATTTCGTATTTAACTTTATGCTAAGAAACCAACAATGATTTTGAATTGCTTACCTTTCATTCGAATTTTCTTATTACGTACACGCTTTTTAGCATAAGTTTATATATATGCCTTAATGGACATATTAGAAAGAATTTTACGCAATTAACATAGATTATATCCTAATTATTTATCGGATATAAATTATTATGACAGTGACACTTCTAAGTAATTATTTATTATTTATATATTTTGCTGGCACATATATAAATTATTTTGATGAGAACATAAAATATAAAGGGAAAAGGTGAAACCTATAAACATGAATAATACGTGGCATGATATATATGCGTAGAATGTTAGAAAATAATGAATTTCATGGTTTTGTTAAAGCTTCTCAAGTAGTATTCTGGTATATTTTAGGGATGACATTGTTTCATGATATTTTGCATGCTGATGAAATATCACTGTTAACTATGATCATCCAATGAGATAATTGTAGTCGTTAATCGGATTTTATAATTTTATTAGAATGATATCTATCTATGATCTTAAAGAAATTCTAAACGAAGATGTATATTTATACATATTCATTTATATGTATATATATATATTTATATATATACGTATCTATACTAGTTTTAGAGAAAATTACATTGAAGATAAAAAACCATTGACGTGCATAAAATAATTCAAAGTAAACCTAGATTGTTTTCGTTAAATAAATAAATATTATTTAAACTATCTTATCATAAATATTTGCATCCTAGAGAAAATTTTGTTACTCTGTGTCTATAAAGCATCGTTAAAAGGAATCCATGCGGAAACTTTTTAAAAAGTTAATCGTTACAATTTTTTAACAGTTTATCAACATTCATTATCCACTTTTCCTCTTTCAATCAATTATGGCTTTTTTTGTTTCTATCTCCTTTTCTTTCTATATTTACATTGCATTTTCTGATCGTTCAAGGAGATGATAGCAGTGGAAAGAAAGACGAAGATCAAATGATGATTCAGATCATGTTTGCTACAAGATACGGCCACCGATACCACAATAGAATTCATAGGAATTGAAAATGGGTTGGATAATTGGTACGATGATATAAATAATTACGATTAAATAATTAGGGTTAAATAGAGGAAGACATAACAATGTTTGATATTTTTATTGCTTTCTGCAGTGACGTTTCTTATCTTTCTGGTATTCTTTTATGTTTTTAAAAAAGAAATATCTCTTTAGATGAAAGGATCCCCGTCACACGCCGTCATGACATCGACTAAGGAGCTCCTCACCTTCTTCTGCCACATGGGTTTGATACGGCGGATCGAGATCGTCGTATATTCGCTCTACAAGGTCAAATTGCTCTGAGGATTTTATAATCACTACGACGACTAGGAAGCAATCGCAGTCGGCATGGAAGTAGCCATCATGAAGAAGGACGTCATCATCACAATGGACTCTCCTCGAGACTTGGTATAATCTTTAAAACTCTATCATGTTACGTTCATTTGCATATTCATGCGAATACAAGACAAATCGATTGAACCAAATTTAAATACCGGATGTTGAAAACTTCGAAATTTTCAAAAGCATTTCACGCTATCTATGTTGCTAACAACATTAACTCGTTGTTCAAGTCCCTAAAGATAAAAAACAAAAAAAACATGTTTAACAAGAGAATGACTTTGCATGTTATTATTGATTAAGACAGAGATCTCATGTAAATTGGGGAATTCTTCGACACAGAAAAGGCTATTATTTTCCAGCCCTTCTCTGTGAAAAAAAAAATTATTGAATAAGGTTTATAAAACATATAAAAAAGATGGTCTCAAATGAGATAAGATAAAAGAATAATGTTGCAAAGAGGACAAGCATACTTTATGTTCAAGAATGGATGCTCCAAATCCACATACAGAAACAAACCTTGAAAGTTTCACATATGAATTAGCTGTAAATGTAGTTGAATGTACGGTATAGAAGAAAGTCACAAAAAGATTATGACTAAAACACCTAAGCCTAGAATAGCAACACACTCTCACAAAACAAACCATAAGTGCAAATTAATCATTGACGTATGTAATTTATAATAAGATAATTGGATGACAATTACAAATCCATACCATTCGTGGCAAGTTCTGCCAAGTTAAATGCAATGAAAACACAATCACAAGAAAACATCTAAAGAATCAATTCGAATCCAAACTGAAATAGATTTTGATAAAGACTAGAGTCGGAACTAATATAAAAGAAAAGACTAATAATTTTTCAATCAAATAAATGATTATCCAATTAAATAATAATAAATATATAAATAAATGCTGTATTTAGAAGAACAACGCAATAAGATAATAAGATGTAAAAATAAAGAAACAAGTAAATTGTAAAAGGATATATACAAAAATGTGGCTTGTCTGTATTTATAGGCCATAAACTATACGTTTTTTATAGAAAAGTATATATCTAGAAATTCATATAATGTTATATTTATATAATTTAAAACAATATTAGATATTGAGATTAATAATAGCTCGTCGTTTACCGCGTGGGTTTCTAAGTAGTAATAATAAAAAAAGAAATAATCCAAAAAATAATAGTTCTCGGATCAAATACATTGCATGTGGATGTGGGTTACTAATCTTCGCGTATAAAGACCATATCTTCGCCTCACGCCGACCCTTCATTTCATTTCTCTTTCATTTTTTTTGCCCTATCCGATAGGGTTTCTTCGCTCTCCTCATAATCTCTATGAGCTTTGATCTTCATGTTTATCAGTTTCTATGATCTTAACGAAGCAGCTTTGATCGTCTTCTTCGTTTTCCTCGGATCTCTCTTTTTTGCTCTCTTCCAGGGGTTTTTGCTTGAGGATTCAAGCTGTTTTTGTTTCCCCTCGAGTTCTGAGCTTCAGCCATGTCTGAGATCTTCAGTTTCGCTGGTATGTTCCCGATCTCTTCCTCTTTTTTTTTTTATTTTGTTGCGTAATCGGATGGATCAGCTTTTTTGTTTGATCCTTGTGGTCTTGTGATATCTGTAGATATAGAAAAAGACGAGATAGCTTGAGTTTTTTTTTCTGCGATCTTGAGCACTGCTTCAGGAAACATGATTGATTAGCTGGAATCCGAGGTTTCCGTGTTGGATAGTTTATGACGAGATGGGATTATATAACTGTTATTTTTACCTAGATCGCGTAATTCCAACCGGTGGGGGTTTACGATGCGTTAATGATAGATAGAGCTGTATGTTATGGTTTTCGAGACTTCGTGGAGCTAAATCATACCAGAATGAGTATTGGTCGTAGATCTATTATGTTTTGTGATGACGGACGGTTGGTTAAAGATGAAACTGTCAATTGTCATATTCGGTGGATCTGATGATTTGTGGGTTATTATGTTGGATTCTGTTCTTGTTTCCTGTTTCATCATCTACATTGCTGTGATGAATTTTTATCGTATGATTATGTATTGCTCGAGAGTATGCAAGACAGATCTGTCTGACTTTTGAGGATTTATTGTTTATATCTTTACAGGTGACAATGATTTTTGCCCTCGTGGTTCGATATACCCAAACCCAAAGGAGGCTAGCCTTTTGCTGTCACTTGGCAGCCTCGTCGATATTTATTTCCCTCCCTGCAAGAGGGCACGTGTCGGTGCATGTTTGATTGCCAGGGATTTCGAACATGATCCAATTTCTATAGATGTGCTGCCGGATGAGTGCCTTTTTGAGATCTTCAGGCGGTTGCCTGGGGCTCAAGAGCGGAGTGCATGTGCTTCTGTTTCAAAGCGGTGGCTTAATCTTCTCAGCTGCATCCGTCAAGATGAGCTGGATTTTATCAGCAACAAAACCAAGGTCAAGGCTTCAAATGAAGATGGTAAAGATGATGTTGAGTACGATGGATGCCTATCCAGGAGCTTAGTAGGGAAGAAGGCAACCGATGTCAGACTAGCTGCGATCTGTGTTGGAACCGCTGGTCGTGGGGGCCTATGCAAGCTTTCTATCTGTGGTGACAATTCTGCCAGCAGGGTCTCAGATCTTGGCCTAAGGGCAATCGGACGTGGCTGCCCTTCTCTAAGAGTTCTCTCCTTGTGGAATCTGTCTACCATTAGTGATAATGGTCTCTTGGATATTGCCAAGGGATGCTCCCTACTCAAGAAGCTTGACTTGTGCCACTGCCCTACAATCACTAACAAGGCTTTGGTCGCAATTGCAAAGAGATGCCCGAACCTGAGCGAGCTGACTATCGAGTCCTGTTCAAGGGTGGGAAATGAGGGTCTTCAAGCTATTGCACAATTCTGCCCCAAACTGAAGTCAGTCTCAGTCAAGAACTGCGCTCTTGTGAGGGATCAAGGAATCACCTCCCTGCTATCAAAGACCTCGTATTCCTTGATGAAACTAAAGCTTCAGATGCTGAACATCACTGATGTGTCCCTTGCTGTTGTTGGTCACTACGGCATGTCGCTCACCGATCTTGTGCTCTCTGGACTGCCAAACGTGAGTGAGAAAGGATTCTGGGTCATGGGTAATGGTGTCGGTCTGCAGAAAATGAATTCCTTAACCATCACATCCTGCCCGGGATTAAGTGACATGGGTCTTGAAGCTGTTGGGAAGGGCAGCCCGAACCTGAAGAAGTTGTTACTGAGTAAATGCCCGTTGTTATCCGACAATGGGTTAGTCTCTTTTGCCAAAGCTTCATTATCAGTGGAGAGCCTCCAGCTTGAAGAGTGTCACAGGGTTACCCAATTTGGGTTTTTTGGTTCCCTTCTGAACTCTGGTGCCAAGCTGAGGGCTTTCTCTCTGGTTAACTGTTTGGGCATTAGAGACCTCAGCATGGGATTGCCCCTGTCATCACCTTGTAACACCCTGCGCTCTCTGTCTATTCGCAACTGCCCTGGCTTTGGAGATTCCAACCTGGCTGCCCTAGGTAAGGTCTGCTCAAAGCTTGAGAATCTTGTGCTCTGTGGACTCAACATGATTACGGATTCTGGGATTCTGCATCTGCTTCAGAACTCCCAGTGTAGTCTCGTTAAGGTCAACCTCAGTGGTTCTTCCAATTTGACCGACAGAGTGGTCTCTGCTATCTCTGTTCAGTGTGGTGGGACTCTTGAAGCCTTAAACCTTGAGGGATGCACTAAGATCACCGACGCAAGCCTAGTTTCAATTGGCAAGAACTGCCAGATCCTCAGCGACTTGGATGTATCAAACTGCCCAATCACCGATCTTGGGATCCAAGCCTTGGCTTCTTCCAGTGAGCTCAGTCTTCAGATCCTTTCCTTGGCAGGTTGCTCTATGGTCACAGACAAGAGCGTGCCTGCCCTCAGGAAGTTTGGTAGAACCCTTTTGGGATTAAACGTGCAGCAATGCCGATCAATATCTAGCGCCACCATTGACCTCCTGATCGAGCATCTTTGGAGGTGCGACATCCTCTACTGATTTGGTTGCATAGGTTAAGAACTGAACAGATATCCTGCAGCTAGTTACAACTCGGGGTTTCCATCAAAGTACGACTTGAAGGTTTGTTAGTAAGGTTCTCATCCAGTCTTTGTCCAGTTTCTTTTTGTCGATCAATCTGGCTCTTTCAGTCTGTCCTTTTTTCCAAGTATGCATGGGCCTCCGATTTTTATAAACTTACCAATTTTTGCAGGGTTTCCAAAACACTGGGAACTCTGTTTATATCCCCCATCGGTTAGCCCAAAGTGTATTTGAGAATTCTCACTCTTGTCAGTTATCGTTATTTGTCGTTTATGGGGCCTTATCTCGTGTCGTTGGTCAGATGTCTAGGTCGAGTTGGATATTTTTTTGCTCGAAAGAGTTATGTGCGAGTTTGATGGAATGTTTGGGTGTCGGGAGATCAAAATATGGCATCTTTGCTTAGATTGGTGAGTTGCTTTTGCTGAGGCTATTTTTGGCAGAAGTTCATCAATGGTGTGGCTTTTGCTGTGACAACTCATTTTGTATCTTTGAGTTGTTAGGTTTAGTTTTTGCCAAAGCCCTCCGTTTTTTACCTTTTTCTTTTTTGCTTAGATGTTGTGTAATGATCTCATGAACCCCAACCAAAGACAAACGTGTACCTACGGGATTTTAGTCTTTGCTTATGATAAGATCCCATTTTGTTGTGAAATTATTTGTGCGTGTGTATGTGAGATTATAAAGTTTGTGTTTCTATTTTCCTAGCTTACGTTGTGAAGATGTATAATTAAATTCGTAAAGCTCAATTTGGTTAGTTCTATCCAACAAGATGTAGTTTATGTAAATATCAATTTATGGATTTAAATTATTTCACAACAATTTGTAAATTTTAATACTTATTATTTTAGTTTTCGTTAATTTGACTTTGATCTCCATATCATGCTCCACATGAAACACTCTTCGGCATTCTATGTTTGATAAAAGATAAGGTAAGGTTTTGAGATTTGTGAGGACAGACAAACCACCCATAGGTTTCATTTTTTGAGATAAGTTCAATAGTGGAGAAAGAGGTTGGATACAATTTGTACCGAAGATAACACGGTTCGGAAAAAAGAAATCCAAAGCGAGCATTGAGAGGAGAGATTCTATTCCACATTCGAGATTGGATCAACAAAATTGCCCACCATTTTGAATTCTTTGGTGGTTACGATTCGAGGACAAAACATTCGTAACAAGGAGGGAATAATAAGGTCTTCGACTCTAAGAGGAGAAATCCGAAGCAAGCATCGAGAGGAGATGATCCACACCACAATTTAGCACACCGCAATTTAGAACAGATCAACAAAATTGCCTACCGTCTTGAACTGTCCAATGATTACGATTCAAGGATGAATCACTCGCAATGGTGAGAGAATGACGCGATCAATGGTAGCAGCATCACACCAAAGGAAGGTCACACCGATGAGGTGTTAAACCATGGAACCGAAAGAACAAACTTTTTTTAGGCGTACTTGCATATGACCAAATCAGAAGCTCGTGGAATAAGTCATTAATGATAGATAAGGAAGCATAAGAGTCGCTGAACCGTAATGAGAATTTACCAAAGGGTTTGGGTCACACGGATAATAAAGGACGTTAAATAAAGATCGTATCTTATCCTGTCCAACGGATAGGAAATCGTCCGAGCATATCAATATCCCTCCAAATCCTTTATTTTCCTCCAATGGTCATATCCCAATTCAAAGAAGACCCACACTGGTTTTCCACATTGAATCGAGCCACAGTCTGCCATCCTATAATCGAGTTATTTCCTTGTCCTTCCCAACAACTAGAAAATTACCCGAACCAACCTTATTCGAACAGATCCTCTACTTTCATGTTTAGAAGATCTCCAACGGATTGAAAATATTTCCAAGCCAATCATATCTCACTGAATCATCTACTTTCCTCATCTGATGATCCCCAACGACTAGGAATTATTTCTAAACAACTAGTAGATCAATTTGTAATCCTTTATTTATGTATTTTTCTTGTTTTGATGTGGATCCTCTCCTATATAAAGGACCCAACTCCATTTGTAACGGTAGACTAAATTTGCTAAATATATAAACTCTTTGTTTTCTTGATCGTTTGTCAAGAACACAATGTCTTCAACTTGTTCCAGAAACAATTAAAGTTATTTTCGATTGTATTGGAAGGCTTTCATACATCTTGTGGTGTCATTCGTTCCACCCAAAAACCACGTTTATCCATTTTCTTCCACTTATGAAGCTACTTTTGCCTCGTGAGATCATAACCTCCACCATCACCCACCATCATCCACCATCAACGGGCGAACTCTTGAAGAGTGCACTTAGGTCAGTTTAGAGATCTTCCACCATAAACCACCATCGTCCACCCTCAACGAACAAAATTTTGAAGAGTGTCCTAAGGCCAATAAAGAGATCCTCTTTAACCCGACAAATCCTACTCGAGTGATCAAGATTTATGGACTTTTCGCACGTGTATCACTCTTCTTTTCTTTCCTAAACCTAGTTACCTATCATTACTTTCTACAACGTTGTCGACATCGTATCTTTGCCAAACCGTCGAACCCCTTTGTTATCTTTATCGCTGCCTCTTTTGCCATCGAGTTACAAAGGTACATACTTACAGCTCTGAAACATGCTTTGGTATTGTGGTTGAAAATTTTTGTTTGCATTTTGGTTTGGTATTTTGGTTGCATTTTGGTTTGGCATTTAGAGTCATCGAGTTATTTATATGCATTTTGGTTTGGTATTCTGGCTGAGCATTCTTAAGTCTCGAACATGCTTCTCAGGCTCAGGTTTGAGTACTCATAGGTAACCGATTTATTGTTCAAGAATTCAAACTTTGAGTAACCACGTGTTACAAATTCGAATTCAGGTAAAAAACGTATTAGTTTGAATATCCTAAAATATACGTTAGGCTTTGAAATACGATAACTTTGCATAGGAATCTTTGATGAGAGTCTAGGTGTGTAGTTAAATCAAGTTTTAATTCCTACACCACTCTACCGCAAGTATACGGATCGTGTAATATCAGGGTCGAACTCAAGGAACTAGTGCGAACATCGAAAATAAGACTCTAGAGAAAAAGATCGATTAAGATATGGTTTTCAAGCTAGAAAAATAAAAGCAAAACATAAAGATAACAGAAAATGAAAACAATCCAGGGAATATAGGATTATCAAGATAGAAAACGAAGACACAAAAGAATAACAAGATTAAATTCGATAAGAAAAATCATCACGGGTTTCGGAAATACCGGGACTTGTAATGGACGTTTTTATGAATCATGAAATCAGATTATATCACTCAATCGCGAACTCAAACTCAATATCAGAAATGACTCTCTCGATGTCTAAAACCATGATGTAGTGAATCTCAAGTAATAAATTATATAGACTAATGTTTCCGCAAGAATACGGATCGTGTAGTAATAGGGTCAAACACTGGAGAACCGATGCAACTATAGATTTATTTAACTAATGAATAGGATGGGTATAAATCAATCGGTGGAATGCAAAGTAATGACTAAACTAATTAACAGAATAAATTCAATAAACTAAACACCACAGATTTCGAGAAGTGCACAATAATGCAATGAAGTGCTAATAAAGATCATGGTTATAGATATTATCACAGATTAAGGGAATTCAAGCACTATCCTAGAGAATGACTCTTTCGATACCTAATCCACTATCTAACATACATACTACCAATCTCCCAATTGCACAATAAACATACTAAACACATTAAGACCGCTACCTAATCTCTGAGTTCAATCGACCGACTGGTAAAGGTTCTACATTAATAAACCCCAAATTATGGCTAGGTTCCAAAGTTTAATCTACCTCCCGATACAACCAGACTTTTATAATTATTCATTCAAGTGATCAACAAGAATAAAAGCATTAGAAACAACTAGTCAATCTGAAAATGATCAAATACTATAACCGAGCATTAAGCTCTAGCCTTTATTACATATTGGCAAAACTCTAACTCGTGGCAATGAATATACTCGTACATGGGTTCAGAAAACAAAGCACGAATGAAATGAAATCTATCTTAGTTATAGGTATAGAAAGAGATGCCTCACTATTCTAACACCGTAGCCTTCAAAGGTTCCTCCGTGTTTCGAGTTCCTCTCCCCGTCTCTGGCCTTCTACGGTCTTCTGCTCTGTTTGTCCGTGAGAGGAACCAAGCTCCCCTTTGGTCCAAAACTGAACTCTCTTTTTCTCTTCGTGCTAGTTTCCTCTTCTTGTCTCTTTTCCTTTTTGGCCTCCTTCTTTTTTTTTCTTTTCTCTGTGTGTTCCCTTTTATTTTAAGCTGTGTGTTTCCATTTCTTAATCCAATGGGCGTTTCAATTTTGTGTAAGCAGTCATGCATTTCATTTTCTGTCCAGCAGTCAGCTTGCGAAAAAAAAATGTGTATGGTAGATATGAGTATATATGGGATAGCGTTGAATTGGTTTAATTGATAGATAATTCGTTGCTTATTTACCGGTTGTGAATGTTTTAAGGATTAGTTGTTGGAACGATTTTGGTATGATAAATATGGGGAAGCAAGCGAGAAAAAAGTTCTCCTTTCCTAAGATAGGTATTGTTGTTGAATATCTAGAAGAGTTAGAGGCATTGGTCTCACAACTGACGAATAGTCTAGATAAAATCTTGGAAGGAGCATTTAAAAGTGGGTTGAATCCTAAAATGACTGACAATTAGAATACATCAACCACAAAAACTCAAGAATTCGGTCAAAGGAAAATACATGACATCTCAATGAAGTTGATATGAGAGGGGTGTGGAGTAAGACTACAAGGAAAAAACAACCAAGAGATGGAATGCAAGTCCTCCAAAAAATATTCAAGATTAGTATTAATAATTGTTTGTTAATAATTGTATAAAAAATATGTGAATAAATGGTTGTGTATTAGTACTAATATATAGGGAAGGGTATCGATCTTTTGGACTTTTTTATGAGGGGATTGTAGGAGTGATGGCAACATTTAAAAACTGCTCCAATGTTGTCATTCTTATTTGATATCAGTAAAGATCATTTGTTCATCCGTCAGTAAATTTTTCAATGTAGCACGAACTCGCCCAAATGTGATAAGCAACATGGAAAAGGTTGTTGTAATTGGTTGCAATAACATAGTTTATGAGTTTATGAGTCTTTCCCAAGTAGTTCTATATATTTTCTCTATTTTCCTTAACATCTATTTCGTCATATTTATTTACTTTCTTTTGTCATAAATGTCTCTTTAGTTATATGTTTGATCACAAGACCTTCTTGTCTTTAGATGAAATTTGGACATGAGAGTTTATAGAGAGGTAATCCATTTTGCATTCTTAACTAGAATCAATTTTTCTCATGGTTGAATATCTATATATTAAAGTTCATTATTCGTACATACATTATTCCGTCGTATATGACTTGGATTATTTATTTAACTTCACTTAGAATGAATCATGTCATCACGAATTAGTTTTGCCGTTGCTTTTAAACTTTCAAGCTTGTCTTTATTCCCTAGATCATGGAATTTCTATTTGAACACCTGTTAAGTGACTCTCTTCAAACCACATAAAGAACCAGAGATAGATAGATGAACCAATTTTTACTCTTCTTATCGAGTTTTAGCACAATGATCAGCTTTTTAACACGATGTGTTTTATGTTAACACAAGTGCCCCTTCATTATATTACTAACAAGTTGAAGCTTTCAATGCAAATTCGTTGGTATTCCATTTTCAATGTGGGTTCAACAGATAACGACGATAAGGGACGACGAAAACGACAATGAGATGTTAAGATTGGTGTCGTTCAGGATCATTTTGAGCAATGTATCTGATAAGGTGAAGGTCGTGGTCGATGTGTACTACCTCAAGAACGACGAAGACGATGTTGTTAATGCCATTTATCGGTATGCCTTCTGAAATCGAACACAACCAAAGCCACAATACACCACCAATATTTTTTCTAATTGATAAGATGACTCAAAACTCACGAATATTGTAGAACAAGTAGAAAATAACATAAACAAGAGATACAAAATGAATAAAGAAAAAAAAGTTATATTTTGTAATAAAACATTGTAGTGTAAAAATGATCATTGTTTTTAGGAAAAACAGCTTATTCCCCCCTTGATTTTCATGCTTTAGTCCTATTCCCCCCTCGATTTTGACCCTCGTCCTATTCCCCCCTCGATTTTCAGTTTCAGCCTATTTCCCCCTCAATTATCATGTTTTAGTCATATTCCCCCCTCGATTTTGACATCATCTTATTCCCCCCTCAATTATCAAAAATCTGCCTAAAACCCCCTCCGATTTTGACCCAATTTTAACCAAATTTTGATTTCAATTTTGACCCAATTTTGACCCAATTTTGATTTTAATTTTGATTTTAATTTTGATTTTGATTTTAATTTTAATTTTGATTTTGATTTTAATTTCAATTTTGGTTTTAATTTTGATTTTAATTTTAATAGATCAAGTTATTCGTAACATATAAATCCTACCGTTAACCATCAAAGCATAAGTTTTTTTTATTTAATATTATCCCAAGACATCCTAAAATCGAATCAATAATTATATATTTGAATCAATAATTATAATCGACTAATTATTTAATTTTCAATTATATCATTTATTTTAATCTATCAGTAAATAATATTAATAAATATTTTTACACATATATTTTTATATTGATTTTAATATCGAAATTTGATTAATTAAATTGGAATTCGACCATTTAAATTATGATAAACGGTATAACAACGATAAGTTTATAATTATTTTATTATTATAAATTAAGTAAAAATATCCAATAAAATCTTATACAACACTCCGAGGTGATGGAACCAATATTTAAGATGCCAACATGTGGTATGAAATTAATATCTCGTGAACAATAACTAATTGGCAAAATCCTAAACCCTAAACCCAAAATCGAATCCAATTTTGTCAAAATTAAGATTAAATTGGGATTAAATCGAGTCAAAATTGAGTCAAAACTAGGTCAAAAGTGAGTTATATTTGAATCAAAACTAAAATTAAAATTTGTTCAAAATTAAAATCAATTTTGACATAATTTTGACTCAATTTTGGACTCAATTTAACTTAATTCGGATTAAATCGGATTTTCAATTTATACTTAATTTGAATTAATTAGGATTAAATCAAGTCAAAATTGAGTTATATTTGAATCAAAACTAAAATTAAAATCAATTTTGACATAGTTTTGACTCAATTTTGGACTCAATTTAACTTAATTCGGATTAAATCGGATTTTCAATTTATACTTAATTCGAATTAATTAGGATTAAATCAAGTCAAAATTGAGATAATAATTTATTATTATTAAAATTAAAATTAAAAAAAATCAAAATTAAAATTAAAATCAAAATTAAAATCAAAATTAAAATCAAAATTAAAATCAAAATTAAAATCAAAATTAAAATCAAAATTAAAATCAAAAT
>CM071874.1:24548403-24576201 GCA_036759665.1 Gynandropsis gynandra
GAATGTCTTTGATTCTAAACTCTTCGTATTTTGTCCATCATTAATCCTATGTGATTATGACAATTCTATCTATTTATCTACATTGTTTTGTCTCTTCATCTATCCTTGTAAACCTATAAATAGAGGCAACTTCATTTGTAAATGTACACTTGAGAATCATTTTTCAATAAGAATTATCTCCTTCTCTCTCCTGATCTCTTCTCTTAATATTGTTCTATTTCTTTTATAATAATATATATATATATAAAGGGATATTTTTTCTCCCTCCTGCTACTGCCACGTCAACAGGAGAGAGGAAAATCCTCTTTTAACCCTAACAAATATCCACCGTTTCTTCTTCCTCATAAGACATTTACAGAATAAATTTCTATGCATTCAATCCTTCCAGTCCCTGAAACAAATTAATTTATTTCGATCGAGCTAAGAAGATGTGGAGATGGTGTGTTTTGAACCAAACGAAGAAGATGCGGAGACGAGGTAGAAGTGAAGCGCCTGAGAAGCAGATGAATTCCTTTCGATCGCCGCGCTATGAACCAAACGAAAAGATGCGGCCACGGGGTGGAAGCGAAGCACCTGAGAAGCAGATGCGTCCCGCTCTTGATTTCGATAAATCGGCCTCTATGCCGTCGCGCTTGAAGGCAAGTGAAGAAGAAGCAAAAAAATCACCTTTCATCAGACATCCAACGCATCATCTTCCTTCGTGAAATTGTAAAACCTTATATTGGCCTTTGGTCTGCGAGAGGGGCAAGAGATAGTGAACCGACGATTCGCTCAATTGTCGAGGGGAGGAAGACGATGAGCCATTGACGAGGCGTAAGGGTCATTATTTGAGCTTCGCCGAAGCCGCCAGGAGGCAGAGGAAGTGGACGAAGGTCAAGCTTAGCGAATCGCCGGTGACGAAGATAGTATGGAAATGAAGGGGACTGAGAGGGAGAGAAAGGGAAGGAACGAACACCACGAGTCGGAGGAAGAGGACGAGGAAGAGGAGAAACCAGACGATGCTAAGCCAAACGGGAAATTGATTACAGTTACGCTTAAAGGGATGGGAAAGAGGAGTCATTTTGCTTAGTTCGAGTACGGTGGGAACAAGTATGTTACTACATCTTATATGTCGTATGTGATTTGAGTGACTACGCCGCAACTGGAGGTGATAACGGAGAAAGCTGGGTTTGTTTTCGATATTCGGGGATTAACAAATGAAGCTGGGTTTGTTTTTGCGGTATTATGGGGATTAACAAATGAAGTTGGGTTTGTGTTCGGTATTCTGGAGATCTTTGGGTACTTCTGGGTTTGTTTTCGGTCTCTTCGGATGCTTTTCGGTTTGTTTTCGGTCTGAAAGGATTGGGGGAAGAAAGCGTCGCCGAAGACTCAAGAGTTCGATCCACCTTCAGATTTCTTCCCCAGCAGATCCAAGAAGAAATGGCGAAGCAGACTTTCACCGATCTTCGGGTTCGTCAAGCTCCGGTTGGGCGTTCACTGTACTAAGGTATACGAGGAATTGTAGCATTAAAAACCTAAATTATGTGGTTGCAATTAGACCATATGTACGTACATTTTTGCAATTTAGCTTACTTAAATCAGGATATGGTGCTTGAAACTGCTATGAAGTGGAACAAAGTTATGAAAACATGAGGATTAGAGGTCAAATTAATGGGTGTTGATCTAAGTAATATAATGTTCGATGTGCAAGGTCGAAAGGACGCGATGGAGGTAAAATTTTTCACTTTGACATTGTTAATACAATTGATCTCTCTAGACATTCTATATCTTCTTGTGGAAAATTTTCAGTTGAAGGATTTCATCTTCGCCCAACCGGAGGCTTACGAGGTTAAGATAGGGGAGCAAGTGTTTTGAAGACCTGGCAATCCTCCCCTTGAAGAAATCATTGAGAAACTTTACAATGAAAAGAAGGATGAAGGAGATGATGACAGAACTGACGATGAAGATCAAGTTAAGGATGAGTTATAGTTCTTATGAAGACAACGAGAAGTAAGATTGTCACTACTCAATGGTGCAAGGACTATAAGCAATGGTGGATGATTATCTTTGCCTGGTCTTAGTTCTCGACTAAATCTGACAGCAAACAATGGATCTGGAAATTTAGGGCAAAATCGAATGATGTGTGGAGGACTTCCGCAAGGTATTTCATGATTTGCATCCTAGTCTGGAGTCAGCCGATATCCTTTTCATGCTTTGTGTTTTTAATTTTTCCAATTTGATTTCTTTTTCCATAATTTAAGGTTTCCGTGTAAAGCTTTACAAATTTTCCTTCCTCTCCAGGATCTTCGCATGTTTCCATGCTGGGAAATTCCTATCCCACAGCTGGTGGTCCACTTTCCCAAAACCATTTTCAAACAATGAACAATATGAGCTCCATGGGGATGCTAAATGATATGAAATCTAACGAAAATTTCCTTTCGATATAAATAACGATTTCCCACAGCTGTCAAGTCGCCCTAACTCTGCTGGCGGTCCTCAAGGACAGTTGGGTAACTCAAATAGCCCTTCATTTCTGTTTTCAATAATTGGTTTGAGTTATTCATGTTTGCATAACCTTTTTAAAAACAAACAGGGTCTCGATTGAAATAAGACCTTGGAATCAGTCTGATCGTTCAACAAAATCAAGAATTCAGCATCCAAAATGAAGATTTTCTGGCATTACCAGGATACAAAGGTCTCCTGGTTTATCTATAATTTTAAATATTTGTTTCCTTTCTATGACTCAAATGGATTAAGGAATGTACTATTTAGTTGATATATATCTTTTTGTGCTTGTATGTGTTGTGAGGTTTTCACCCTGAAGTAACATAATTTGTAGTTGATATATATCTTTTTGTGGTTGAGTTCCTTCATTAAAAAAAAAAAGATATTTTTTACTCTTGAGGCCTTGGGATGCAGCTTCCTGTATAGCCGTTTGGGTCATCCATCTTGGGGAAACTCATGAGATCTACGGTCATGGATTAAAGAAGAAGAAGAAGACGAAGAGATGAAAACGGTTGAATTGGAGAAGAAAGAAGGCGCAAGGATATTATATAAGGGCGAGGTGGTGACCGGGTGACTGAGTCAGAGAGGTGAGTTCCTTCATTCCTAGATTGGTTGTACATGTATTTGTTCATATTCCCTTTCTTCTTCTCCTTCTGGCGGCTCCATTTTTTAAAGCTCACCGCCTAGGATGCACAAAAAATATCGGAGTGATATTCTGACCTAAATCGGTGGAGCACTGAGGCGATTACTGGTGTAGCATAGTCGCGGAGCTTCGCCAATGATCTAAGAGGTAACTGCCTATGAATTTCGTCAGGAAATAGGGATCATCAATACCCACCTTCCGTGGCCGCCATCACCATTGACGAGATGATGCTACGATATAGTGATTAATGTTCGCTCATGAGTATATGATTGATTGTGCAAAGTGAGGATGATTATAGACTAGATCTATGAGTATTGGTTTTTAATTTTGCGTTAGTGTTCTCTGATGTTAAAATGCGGACGAAAATGTCCAATAACTTCTGTTGCGTATTGTGCATGGAATAGTTGATTCTGATATGGTCATTTGCAATGGCTAACTTGCTTGAAGCAATATGCTAATCTCTCTGATCACTGAATGTGTGAGCGTTGGTAGTTGTTGTTTCAGACCTTTTGGTGTTTTACGATCAGGAGATCCGTTTAGTATCTGATAATCTGTACTGTGTGAGCGCATGTGGTCTATGAAGCATACTAATTTGTTTATTTGAATGTTTTGCATAATCTTCTAGGTGGGAGTTATCTTTTACTGATTTCTGTTTTCCACATAAAGTGTTCTTGTGAGATTACACGATATAGCCTGGCATTTCTCCACGTCAAATGTCTGTTATCTATTGCCTTTCTCATCTCTATGACTGAAGATGGATGGGAGAGCAGGTGGGTTAAATGTCACTGGAAAAAGGATGAGAACACAGCTGGGAAGTGGAACCACACATCTGGCAAATGGTTTGGTTATGCTAATAACAAAGGTATCTTTCTGGACTAAAAATGGTTCATTGACTTTCCTCTATGTTTTATATCACCATGTTAATGATGTGCTACAATGATTGTTGTGTTGCAGGTATCCAAACTAGCGAGGACTACAGGTTCTATGCTATTTCAGCTGAATTCCCTGAATTCAGCAACAAGGACAAGACCTTAATCTTCCAATTGCCTGTCAAGCACGAACAGAATCTTGACTGTGGTGGTGGATACATGAAGCTGCTCAATGGTGATATTGACCAGAAGAAATTTGGTGGGGACACCCCATACAGGTATGTTTTATGTGTGGGATTTCTCTTTCTATAACAATATTTATGTCAACATCTACCTCTAATCTTTTCCCCATCTTCTACAGCATCATGTTTGGTCCCGACATCTGTGGCTACAGCACAAAGAAAGTGCACGATGTCCTCACCTACAACGAATCGAATCACCTTATCAAGAAGTAGTTCCGATGTGAGACTGACCAGTTCACCCATGTTTACACTTTCATTCTCTGTCCAGATGCCACTTACGGCATTCTCATTGATAATGTGGAGAAGCAAACTGGCAGCCTGTACTCTGTCTGGGATCTCCTCCCACCAAAGAAGATCAAAGACCCCGATGCCAAGAAGGTAGATCCTTGGGTCTTAGTGAAATATACATCTTTTGTTGTTCCATCTTGGTTGATATACTTGCATCCTGTTTATCAGTCTGACGACTGGGATGATGAAGAGGATGGTGAATGGGCTGCCCCGACCATTCCAAACCCTGAGTACAAGGGTGAATGGAAACCCAAGGTTAGTTAAATTTGTTATTAAAAAGTATATAGATAGTCCACTCTGTTCTACTCCTTACAAGTGTCATAACGCACCCCAGAAAATCAAGAACCCCAACTACAAGGGCAAGTGGAAGGCTCCAATGATTGCCAACCCTGGTATTTTTCTCTCCATACTATGGTTTCCAGTATTCATATTAATTATTTTTAATGGGTTGTTAGTCAAGAATCTTAGATCCTTGATTCACACATATATAATTGAGAAGTATGACTACAGGGCAAAACATATCATGACTTTATGATTGTCTGATGAATTCTGAATAGGTACTTTCGGTGTAATGTGGATACCAAGAAATCTTTATATGAGATTTCTACAAAGTAGGATGAGGAAGACACGTACTGATTGAGTCATGTGTGATAATTTCACGGTTTGTTTTAATGGGAGAAGAACATTTGATAAACATTTCATGTACACAAGTAGATGGGAAATTAATTACCCAGTGGTTGATATTACAATGTCGGTCAGTTTGCATCTGAGAAGTAGGTACTCATAGTTGAGTAATAAATAGACAACATTTTGCTCAAAGTACCATGTAATATATTATTCATTTGACATTTTTTGTGTTATCACGCGAAAGCTTATCTATCTATGTTTGCAGATTTAACTTAATTGCCACTCCTTGTCGATAGAGAAGAAGTATGCGCTCTCTAACAGACAAGTCATCGCCATCAGAGCATAAAGATTTTGTTGTCGAGAAAGATTTTGTTGCTTAGAAGTCCTGTTCCAGCCATTAGTCATAGGAACGGAAGTATCGGGAATTCATGAAACTACAAACAACTCCATTTTGACAATTTTCGATAAAGGGATACCAAAGAAAAATGTAAATGTGAGTATCTTGCAATTTCGTACTTGTATTTTGTTGGTGTAGTCCGAACCATGTGTTTTATATCTGATTGTTCTGTCTGAGCTTGGCAGGTGAGTGTTTACATCAATGTTCCTGGGAGGATGCTTATCATTTCCAATCTCGATTGTTCGAAAAGGTACTTTCTTGTCAATTGAGTTGTCGATGTTTTCAACACACATACTCTTATTGAGTTGATATTGTTCTTTCTGAGTGTCCAGATCATACCAGAGGAGTAGATATGAAGTATTGTTGACAAAAATTGAGATAAATCTCGATATGAAGTAGATATGTTCACGTCTCCCTATAACTTAAATTGCAACAATAGAAATGTGAAACAATCATAACTTTATGGGTCTTTATTATTGAAGATGTACGATGAGATGCAACTAAAAGTGGTTCATTCTCGACTTTGGTATTTTATTTGTATATATGCCCTTTTGTTTTTTTCTTCAGCGAAGCGCTCACAAGTTCCCTGATCCTTAGTGATGGTTATTTGGTGAATATTTTTTTTTTCTATTCGTAAACTATATGTTTGATTTATGTTTGGTATTGTGTTAGTTGTTGAATTTAAAAAGGTTTGCAACACATGTGTGAGGGTTGGATTGTCATATCCTTACTTCTGGGTCCTCTTTAAAGGTTCAGTTTTGTTTTGTTCTTTTTTTGCTTTGAGGTAAAAAACTCCATATCTTCCCCACAAGCGCTGCATCATCTTAGTTGAGGAATCCTTCAATCTTAGTTCGACACCTTCTCTCGCTGTCATAGCGGTCTTCAGAAGTTGCTAATGAAGGAGTTGCAGCGAAACCTAAGAAAACATTGGCAAGATGATGGTTCAACGTAAGTTGTATGTTACATCTTCTTGGCTTGGTTCCTCTTAACCAATTATTCTGATAGATACCTATTTGATTTTGGAGTGCGACCTGTTATTGGATGCACCTATTGGTTGTAGTATTTTTCTTTTCAGTGGTTTAATTACGACGATGAGCATTTCCTATATGATGTGATTGTAACCTAACTGAATTCATTTGAATCGAAGATAATTCTGGTCTGGAGCTCACTATCTGAAGTTGGGATAATTTGAAAATGAATTTTATATTTATGTATCAACAAAGATATTGGTATTTACTACACGCTAAGGTTGCTGATCCGAGCAGAGATTTTGGTTGCAAGGATCAAGAGAGAACAAAACCTTGAAACCAAAATATAATGATAGTTGTAGTAATGTTCCAACAAAAGGTTTGTAGATCTTCATGATTTAATGTCTTTTATGATAAAAAAGGAAAGATTTTATATTAGTATCTAATTATATTCATGCAATATATAACAACTTTCTTTTTTAGCCTTTAGAATATTTTATCAATCTTTATTAAAGTACAAAAATTGAAATATTTTAATAGAAAATTTTAAAAAACTCTTAGGTATTTGGAAAATACAAATATATGAAAATGTTGTTAATGATATGAAAAAATATATTATCTTTAATGAAATGTCCTCACATTGATTTATTTGTTACAATAAAAAAGATAATCAGAAAATTCCAACAAAAGCAAGTTTTTCAAATGCAATGGCAAAGAAGCGTATGCATTGTAGTAAACTAAATTTCTGTAATATGTGATTTGCTATTGTAGTACTTCTACGTCATAAGTTTTTTCTTCTATTTTTTTCCTCATGTTTTATCCTTTTTAATGCAAAATTCGTTTTTGCTTGGAGTCATTCCTGTTTTTATGTCATGGATATACTCATAATATCTGCAATACAAGAAATATTCATTGTACCTTAGAATGTATATATTTTAGTCTCATATGAATAATGATAGTTCGAAAGAGTATTTATATGATGTTCTCTCATGTCTGTTTTGTTTTCCAAACCTACATGTTCATTTCACTACTTAATAGATAGTGAATCGTATCAAGGAGAAAGTAAGGAAAATTCTTTGTCATCAGTGTATTGGCTTCACACGGATAGTTCTAGATATCAAGGAGCCAAAATGACCAGTTTTTGGAAAACCATTAGGAGATTTTGAAAGGAAATTAATGTTCTATATTTTATACAATCTATCTCCTTCGTCATTGGTGCTGAAATTTGTTATATGGAGGTCTCGATCTCCATCTGGTATTTTCAATTTCAATGACTTTGAATCTTTTAGACATTAGGGATTATGACAACATGTGCATCAAATGGAACTAAAGGGAATCTACTACCAACTTCAAGCCTTATGTCTATTAGATAATTAATAGAGGTACTTTTCTATACAATTGTTCATTTGAGGGTCGACTTTATATAGTTGTTGTCTAAATATGATGTTGGCGAGAAACTTCAACGATTTAATGCAAAACTGACATGATTTTAGTGTGGGAGTAATGCAGGCTCTTATGACATGGAATGAGCCTTCATTTCTTATGTTGAAAACAGTTTTCTTTCAAGTTTTTTAATGCGTAAAACAATTGGGTTTTCTATTGGGTTTGGTCGTTTGTTGCGTAGTTTAATTGAAATAAGAATAGGTAGTCGGAAATGTTAAATCACAGTGTTAGTTTACATTACATCTCATAAATCTATTGTTTAAAATTTTATATTGAAAATAATATCTGTATATTTGTATTGACCGATATATAAATCAAATTTCATAAGAATGTTTGAATTAATAAAATATGTACAATAATTAAGAAAAATAAAATTTCATTATTACAAAATCACGCAAATCGAATGATAATGTTCAAATTAATGAATTATATACAAAATGTAAGACAAATATATTTTAATTATCACAAACGCGGATATTATCTATCACTAGATGATACCCACGCTACGCGCGGATTTGTGATCATTAAAATAGATTTATCTTGCGTTTTGTATATAATTTATTAATTTGAGCATTGTCATTAGATTTGATATACATACGGACAATACAAAGATACAACATAAAAGTTTCAATGTATAAATTTGATCAATAGATTTATAAGTTGTAATGTAAACTGATAGTGTAATTTGTTTATAATGTATTTAAAATTGTAGAATATAAATTGTTGGAAAAAGCGATTGCACCATTTGAGTCGTATTGTTTTAATGATTTTTTTATCTGTACCTGCATAAATATTATGGATTAAATTTAATCAATAACATGATTTAACAACAATTATTAAGATACATACAAGATTTGGAAATTTTGAAAACTTACCTATGTTTGATTTTTTTTATTGGCTTTAGTTGTGGATCTATGTAGATGTAGGTGGAGCAGGACGGGCAAAGCGTTAATAAACTTGTTTGATATATTTAGAAAGAATAAGTACGAACAACATTGGAAAAAATATATAAAATAATACATGTTATCTAGTTTTTTTAATACCGTTGATCATAATGGGAGTAATGATTGTTACGATCATGACTGTTTCTTTGATGATCATTTGAGCAACAATTGAACGAAAATGCATAGTTAGTTCATCCAAAACAATTATTTTTACAAAATGTTTTCTATATTTGAAATGTTGAAGCAAGGTGAGTAAATTTTTTTATAGTATAAATAAAACATGTTAATGAAGTAGTAATATAATAATTACATATTCAATAACAATTAGATTTTTATTTTTTGATCTGAGGTTGTCAGTCGCAAATTTGAACCTTGAATAGTAATGAGGAGTCCAACAACATCTATAACTTTTAAAATTCCAATAGATGAGTTTAGTAATAAAGAGATAGTAAATTTGATTTATTGCAAACACATTTATCCGATACGAGATCTTTGTGGCCAACCAATCCAATCAATTGTTGGTATGAACACATCCTGAATTTGTATTTCGGAATTGTATGAATTTGGTTTATCACTTTCTCAACAATCGTATCCTCTTTAAAAGATATGTGCATTATATTATTGATTAACTTGTAGTTATCAACATTTGGTAGATTTTTTTAGGATAAATATATATGCTTCCCATATATTGGTTGTATTTATTAACATCGTCAAAATATATACATCTTTCAATAGTAATTCCCTACAATATATTATATACATGATTGCATGATTAGACGTAATTTCTTAGAGAAAATGATCGCATGAGTAGATATGAGTTTTTTATATTATTATTTTTCCTAACTGCATAAATTTTTATGACTAAATTTTATTTATAATTATTAAAAAATAATTATTGAGATATGGATATAATTTAAGAATGTTTCATTTCTTACAGCAAAAATTTCAAGAATTTAACATTGAGTATACCTTAAAAACAATTTATTTTCTTAAACAATTTTACTTCTATTGCCGCATTGTTTTTTAATCATGGTATAATTTAACAAAACTTAGTATTTAATATATATATATATATATAAATATATCTCATCCTATATAAAACTCAATGCGCCGTGAATAGTGTAAATAGGCACGTGGTTTTATTTTTAATCATAGGATCTTCTTTTCGTATGGTGTGTCAGCCTTTTACATATACGATAATGTTAATTTTGTTTTCAATCTAAATTTGGCTAACTTGTCTTTTTTTTTATTATCTCAAATGCTATTAATTTTTTCTTTTCAAGAGGCTTCTGAAAGATGTTTTTTTTTTCATTTGTCCCTTTTGTATTTGGTTGATTGAAGACCATCGTCAAGGCGTTTCTCATCTCGTCCCTCTTCTTCTGGGTTTACATGCGTTGTTGATCTTCTTTTGGATCTCATAGTCGTTGGTTTTGTTCTCATGTTGTTCTTCATTTTCTTTTTGTCATCGATCTTCTTCTGACGTCGCTCTTCTTCTAGGTTCATGAATGTCGGTGGTCTTTGCTCTCCTAGTCCTCTTCTTCTTCTTCGCGTCATCGCTTTTCTTTTCTCGTCGGTTTGTATTAGGATTCACTGTCATATCTTTAAACAATACCTATTATGTCGGTTTTACTTTAATAATTGTATTAACATTAAAATATGTTAGAACAAATCTAACTAAATTCATGATAAACATCAAATAAATTGAGATACTGAAAAAAATCCATACATTTGCATGAAATATTGGAAAAAAAAGAACAAAGTGTGTTATCTATTAAAAATTATATTCATACCAAATATTAAAGGATTCATATAATTAAAAGTATCCTTTCAATTTAAACAATTTATACAATTATCAAATTTCCTTAATTTGTATTAAAAAATCAAATAAATTATTAATATTTCATATATACGCATTAATAGAATTTATATCATTAATTCATATGAAACAATGCCTATTAATTTTATGTTAATTTGAATAGATAACCTATTATTATGGTATAATAGTGATCTATGGGCATATTTAATTGGTATAACGTAACATAAAATAATATAAAATTAACAATTTTGTATAAATTATTTAATACATAGATTAGTTTAATTTAATTGGTACAAAACATAATAGACTTTTATTGAATAAAAATGTAATTTTATAATATACTTTAAATAGGATATTTAAATGAGAAATTATAAACTACATGATTTTTTAAAACAAAACAAAGAAACGTGAAACATAATTTCTATTTTACTAAAGAAATAATAAGACAAAGTGGCATATGTTGGTCTTTTTAGCCAATATATTAATATAAATATGTTGCATTTCATATATTTTTTTTAAATGTAAAAATGTTCTTCTACATCTATTGTTTGTCTCTATCTCCATCTCGTTTAACTTTTTCACTATTTTTCTTCAACGAAAGACATTGCCGAAGAAAGACGCCCCTTTAATTTTAACAAAAAATCATCCTTGGATCCACCCGAAAAATTGGCAGATCCACGTACTCTCATGGGTTCATACCAAATGTTCTCTGCAAGACTCTACAGCAACAATTGGAGGAAGTTTGAGCTTGAGATCACAACACGACCGCAATTTCCAGCATTTGCTACCATTAAAGGTACTATGTCAGTCTAAAAAAATTGTACTCTATTTTTGTTTATTAAGAGTTACGTTATGCAGCATAAAGCAGATAAATAATGAGTTTTCAATATATTAGACAATAAACCCATCTTTCATGGGTTTGTTATGGACAATCTATTCTTGTCATTTACTTGTGTTTTGTGTTTTGTCTGGTTGTTATCAGTTATGTAATATATATGTATGTATATATAGGCCAAGCTATATATAGCCAAAGATATGATATGTGAAATGGTATATAGGGCTTGTTAATTACCATTCAAACATGCCCAAGATTCTGTCATCCACAAAATTCAATACAAAAATACCTTATTTTGTGTATATTTGGATAAATACTAAGTTTCAAGAGTAATGTATACAATTTTCTTCCAATGTAATATTAACCAATGAAAACCATCAATTGCTTTGATGAAGTTCTGAAAGAAAGAAAGAACAACTAACTAAACTTTATAATCGATGGGGTTTCAAATTCTATTCTCGATTAGGCGATCGCTGATGCTATTGTCTCGACCTCTTTGGGACGCCAAAATTACTTCTGAACAAACAACACTGCCTCGTTGCCTATCGAATACATCACTCTTACTTCTCATTTCATGGATTTCACCATCCTCTAGAGTTCATTTATCGTTTTAACATTGTCTCTCACGATCAACATTCCCTGTGGCCTGAGGATCCTATCGACTTCAGCCATAACTGGTAACAAAGTGCACCTGTGATGCGAAAAGAAAAGGTGAAAAGCATCGAATGATGAGATCACGAATCAGATCGAAACGACTTTGTTCTATGTTGGAAATACAAATAAGACGCATAATTGATGTGTATACCTCGTCTTTAGGATTGAGAAAAGATGATCAGCGTGGGGAAGGTCATAACTTCTGGGGTAAGTGCTGAAAGATTCACATAAATAGTGATACAATCCAAATAAACCTCGTTCATATATTATCGAAATTGTAAAATCAATGTTTATAGAAGGTTCGTCGACCATTATAGGTGTACCATACGGAAAAATACCGAGAAAGCAAGATCTCAATTGAGCCTAAGGCCAAACATACAATCTGGTATCTTACGTCAAAGAAAACAACATTTATGTTGAAATATCAATCACGAAAGAATTGTTTCTAGTAGTAGCAAATAAATAATAACAGTCCATAAACTATGAATTCTAGGCTGGAAAAAACTTTGATTCCGAATGAAGACAACAAAAAAGATTTCAAACAAACTTTAATTAGTTCACATCCTCCCTTTGTAGAGTGTGTATGGCGCTACCTTGAAGCAATTGGCAATTGCAGAGAGATGATCTAGAGGAAAAAGTTTCGCGAAACTGAATGGAGATGCCCACAACCATTGATAGGTGAGAAAACCTTACCCTCCATAGATTGCTCTCATGTCCATCAAATTTCTTACATACGACCAATCAATTCCCACACCATCGATATATGATTTTGAAGCAATCGCTTTTCAATTCTCATTACCCGATTTGAAATCTTCTTCTGTAGGTTTCCCATAAATACCTTCCCGAGAGCTCAACCACTCTGGCGTGGACTCTAACCTTTCTGACCACTGCTTAGGCCATACAGTTCCACGCTTCGAAGAATCCTCTAGTATTTTGTGCATGCATGCCTCAAGTGGAACATTCCTGAATCATACACAAACATTTAACCAGTGTTACATAAATATGTATAGTAAATATAAGTGACGATTCTAATTAGGTTAATACTAGGCTGCATTTGGATCATAGGATTCCTTGCAGAGCGACGACTTGTTTTGAGGTTTGTTATTAGAGCATTCATTTGAAGTTGGCTTCAATACTCCGCTCAATTCTGCACGAAGCATGACATGCATAATAATCATTCGGTAAGTGAAAGAAATGATAATTTCAAGGCTACAACAAACCCGAATCATTTTGAACAGAATCAAGGAACCAGTTGCAGGACAATACTTTTCTTTCTTTAATGACTGAGGAAACACTTTCCCAAACCCTAAATAACACAATGGTAAACAATAACTCCATTAATCTTCCTCAATCAGTAAATTGTTAGTTAAAAGATTATTTTTAGACTAACATCCAAGTAAAGCTGATAGCTAGCCGTGCAAGATAAACAATTTCACGTATGGATTGAATTCATGCCACAAACCATATGGTAGAAGTAAGATCTTCTAAAAGTCGTAGCAGATAAAGACACTTATGATGGCACTTGTTATAAGTAATCACAGACAGATAGAGTACTGCATTAGTGGAGAAGTGATGACTAATTCAATCCTTTTCTGAAGTCCAGTAGCACGGACATACAGTAAATCTAATCTTAGAATGTGTTTCTCTTGATGATCTTGTACGAATATAGATAATTGTGCTTCTGCAATCACATAAATGATTATCCATCTTCTATATAAGAGAAGTTTGCATCACATCAAAAAAGACATACCAATTGTTGGAAATAATTATTTTCTAAGAGAATGATAAAAAAAACATAAAAAGTTGGTGTTTGAAGTTGTGATTTTTCATTCCATTTCATTGTAATTTATTAAAAAAATTACAATCAAAGTAAATTATGTACTACATTACTTTTAATAAACGCCTCACTCATATTACTTCAAAATCCACTTACAATACAAAGAATTATCCAACATTATTATTAAGAACTACATAAATGGAGGAATTAATATAGAAAAAGAATTGTGTGCAATTTTATTAAAAATATATAAATAAGAGAATTATTTTGAAATCTTTTGTCATAATATGTATATATATATATCATATTGCAATGAAGCATTTTCTTTCCAAAAGAAAGAAATCTTGATTACTTGATAGAAAACCCATATTTTTCACCCACTAAACAAAAAAAAGGCAAAAAAATTCCCTCAGGGAGCGTTGGATCGCAGTTGCAAAAAAAAAAAAACATGAAGACAAGAACTAATAATAGGAATTAAATCCGCAGACACACTTTCTACTTTAGCTCTGGCCTCTCCCCTTTTCCCTAACACCTCTTTGTGGTGTATCCAGACACAGTTTCTCACTGAACCTATCTTAAAGATCATTCGGAGGTGGATCACTAAAGTGTTGCTGCACCCAGAACCGCCCGCTATGATTGCATGTTTCAGATGCCGGCATTGATGTGTAATTCCTGTCCATTATCATGTCGCCTTCCAGTATTCGCAGTACCTTGAAGAAGAGATGGATGATTATTATGTTAGTCGACTGTATTGATACAATGACCTGATATTGTTTTAAATTAGTCACTTTCTTCACCTGAGACATGCAAGTGCGTAAATGTGGATCTCTGTGTATGCATAAAGACACTGCGTGAAGCATACAAATGACCTCGCTTTCTGAGAAGTGATCTCCAAGCCTCGGATCAAGGAGTTCTTCTATTGCATACTCTTCTAGTAGAGGTCGTGCTGTAAATAAGGGAGACGCCAATGAGCAATAGATCAGTCAGTGCTATGTAAGAATCTTATAAACAGATGAAGAGAATCGAATCTAAATACATTACCCATTCGGTTAAACATTGCTGCCCCGTTACGCCCAGTGACAAGCTCAATCGGAACCTTCCCGAATGAGTAAATATCCGTTTTTTCAATTATTTGCCCGCTTTGAGCATATTCTAGAGCCAAATAACTACAACCACCGTCCTTTCCTTTTTAGCAACTTCTGCACAGATATGTATATTAAGAGGAAGTTGGTACTTTGATTGATGCTTACCCAAACGTTCCTATCACTCTTGTTTCCACTCTGACGTCCCACCCGGTTGCCACCTTGCCAGACCAAAATATCAAACTTGAAACAATGAACATAGATAAACACGGACCAGCAGTTCATAATCAAGCGTGATGAGAATGTTGTTAGGACGCCTGTCACGGTGGACAATGCATCCCACTCTGCATTCTTCATGCAGATACTAAAGTCCTTTGGCAGTTCCAATAGCATTTTTTTGCTGTGTAGGCTGTTACAAAGGCTCCATCATTATGACCTTAACATGGAATCTTTTCAAGTCATTCACAAGTTTTTTCACCCACCATATAGATGGGAATCGATCAATCCAATCGAGCAATCCATTGCATATGTATTCATAGACCAAGAGCCTTCTGCTGTCTTCAATGCAAAAACCAATTAACATAACAACATTTCGAGCACAACCTAGAACTTCCACTTCAGAGCAAAACTCCACATCTCCCTGGGTACTTGCCAATTTGTGTTGCTTTACAGCAACTACAAGGCCAACCGGTAGTACATCTCTATGAACTGATCCAAACCCGCCCTCTGCCAAAAAGATAGCCTGTGAAAACCCACATGTTACAAGCTCCAACTCCACATATGAGAACAACCTTGGCGGTTTTCCAAACACGGGTGCCTTGTGCTGACATATCGAGCAGAGAGGAGGCTAAGTATATTTCATATAAATGCAGGAAAAGTTACTTAGGAAAGAAGAGACAACGATCCAGAAAAAGAATGGAGCCAAAAACAACGGAATTATGTCATATTAGATTGGCAAGGATAACAAAATATAGTGAAAAATTTGGAATGTAACAACACTTTCTTCAGTGCATATATAACGCTAAACATTCTAACAACTGAGAATTAGGTGAGGAAAAATGTCAGGCAAAGAATGCACATAACCCACATACAAGTAATTCATGCTCAGGTCCCCCAAATGATCACCCAAAAGCAAAATATTTGTTCTTTGTTTCACATGGGTACTGTCTTCATCTGCTCCTTTGGTGTCAGCTAATTGATTGTGAAGTGGAGCAGCCATATCTAAAGCATGCTCATTTTTGTTTAGCACATGAATTAGCTTTGCTGTAAAAATCCATTGAGTTTCCGACAAAAAAAATCATAACATGGTGTGAAGTCCTTGAATATAAGAGTGAGTTTCCATAGGTATTTATTAACAGCATAAGACAGTGCCTATGCACTCCAGAAGGAACTTCCCATTCAAACATGAACTGCTAACACAACTTTATCAATGACACTTAAAATCCCTTATAATGAAATAGTAAATGAATCACAATTTCATTAAGATTCATAAAATTATTCATTCGTAAACATACTGTGACTTGATCAATGATGACGGAAAATGATTAACACAGAATCACAGTAACGAAACATGAACACGGAGAGTGAGAGAACTGGAATTTGGGTGGACCCGCCTCACGAATTAGGGCTATTTTCTCACTGAGAGCTCGAGGATTTTCAATCACATTGTTTGTCGAGAGATCATGTTTCTCCATTTTGTAATCGCATGAGGCGCCAATATGAGAAATTGGGCTGATTTAAATGCGATATTCATAGAATTATGCAAACAAAATGAGAGAGAAAGAGAGAGAGGGAGAGCGACGCGTCGAGGCTGTGGCAGCGAAACGGAGGCACCCGTGTTTAGAAGACTTCAAATTGGGGATTGAAACACACCGTCTTCTTGGCCACCACCATTATCGCCGGAGAAGAATCAGAGGCAAAAATGGGAAGACGATGACCGGATGAGACGAGACCTAGCGCCGCGGTAGTGTTATGGAGTGGAGTCAATCCTGCATAAACCACTTTGATGTCGCCTAGCCACCCTCGCCTCAATCGATCGCACCGACCTCCCCTTGCCCAAAGCTTACACGCCAATAGAACGACTAAAATAGGGGATAAACCGTTTCATCGCCTTACCTCGCACTCAATTCACCGCCGCCCCTCATCGCTTGCATCTTCACACGCTCGTATATGCTCGCCCAGCAACCATCACCCTAAATCGGAGATTTAAGGAGATATGCGGGGTCGCAGGTACAATGAATCCGAAGGAAATGCGAAGAGATTCAACAGTGACGGCATTAATCCGAAACGGATGATTTTAAAGCCGAAGAAGAGGCATTCGGGAAGATAAAAAAGGGTGTATCTGGAAGAAGCGGTGTGAAAGGAAGGATAAGGGGGTTTTTTTCCTCCCCAGCTGACGTGGCAGCACGGGAGGGGAGGAAAAAACCTCCCTTTTATATATATGATTCTAAAAGAAGAAAAAAACATATGGATTAACTAACACCAAACATACCTTTAAAAGACGCGAGCTGACCATTCTCATCAAATACCATTCGGTTTGAGACGATCTTTACATTTTAAAATGTTTTATGAAGTTTCTGCCTCAAAACCTGGTAAATCACATAAAGAAGTAACCGTGTATAGAACCATTTAGATGCAGCACAAGGAATATGAAATGTCATCAATTAAGTAATACCTCTTCAATGACATCGGGAAGCCCTGCTAAAAAAGTCAGAACTGGGATCTCTTTGTCCTATATCAGATGGACAATGGGATGATCAATAAAATTTGTTTCCTTTTCCATATACTTTCCAAGCTAAAATATTTCGCAGGTAATAACACAGTCAATAAAGCTTACCTCCAAGAATTCAAAAGGTTCGACCAGGCCTTCTCGGAAAGCAATGAATGAATTTGCAACAGACTCCTTTATTGCATCAAATGTTATGCCTCCTTCAATGAGAAGGCCATGTGTTTTACCCCGCCTGCATAGATGCGACACCATAATTTAAGAGATTTGTAGCCTTCAAAGCAAACAAAAAGCACACGTGCGGAAGCAATCAAGCCATGTGCACCATTCAGAACAGAACAAAGGGATAATAGAGTACCACTCTTCCATGAGTATGATTTTCTCTTCAACGCGAATTGCCGGAGAAATCTCCAAAGGATGGCAGTAATCGTACAATGATTGTCTCTTAGCATCATAATCTCAAGTTGCAAAATCCCATGACTTGATGAAACATTTCAGATAGAGAGTCCCATATTGTCTCGTTTCATGAGAATTGAAAAGGAAAAACAACAAATGAAACCAGACAACATGAACATACTCTGGCCTCTTCAACCATTTACCCAGTATCTCGTCAATGACACATCAAAATCAGCAATCACCTAATTTCCACGAAGAGAAACAAACAACAAAACCCAAAAAAATTATATATATTTTTCACAAGAGAGCTTTATAGATCAAAACTGGCACACAATTTCTACAAATGATTAACACAGAATCACAGTAACGAAACATGAACACGGAGAGTGATAGAACTGGAATTTGGGTGGACCCACCTCACAAATTAGGGCTATTTTCTCACTGAGAGCTCGAGGATTTTCAATCACATTGTTTATCGAGAGATCATGTTTCTCCATTTTGTAATCGCATGAGGCGCCAATCTGAGAAATTGGGCTTATTTAAATGCGATATTCATAGAATTATGCAAACAAAATGAGAGAGAAAGAGAGAGAGGGAGAGCGACGCGTCGAGGCTGTGGCAGCGAAACGGAGGCACCCGTGTTTAGAAGACTTCAAATTGGGGATTGAAACACACCGTCTTCTTGGCCACCACCATTATCGCCGGAGAAGAATCAGAGGCAAAAATGGGAAGACGATGACCGGATGAGACGAGACCTAGCGCCGCGGTAGTGTTATGGAGTGGAGTCAATCCTGCATAAACCACTTTGATTTCGCCCAGCCACCCTCGCCTCAATCGATCGCACTGACCTCCCCTTGCCCAAAGCTTACACGCCAATAGAACGACTAAAAAAGGGGATAAACCGTTTCATTTCACCTTACCTCGCACTCAATTCACCGCCGCCCCTCATCGCTTGCATCTTCACACGCTCGTATATGCTCGCCCAGCAACCATCACCCTAAATCGGTGATTTAAGGAGATATGCGGGGTCGTAGGTACAATGAATCCGAAGGAAATGCGAAGAGATTCAACAATGACGGCATTAATCCGAAACGGATGATTTTAAAGCCGAAGAAGAGGCATTCGGGAAGATAAAAACGAAGAGAAAGAGGAAAGGGTGTATCTGAAAGAAGCGGTGTGAAAAGAAGGATAAAGGGATTTTTTCTTCGGGAGGGGAGGAAAAAACCTCATGATTTGATAATAATTATATTGAATTAATTTGAAAAAAAATGGTGATATCAATATCAATACCAAAAGACATTTACTGTAATAATATATTAATAACAGTAAAAATAAATAACGAAATCCAATTATTAAATATATAATCAATTTAAGCACACCCGTGAAGAATATTATAGAGTCCGAATTCGAGACATTTTCAACGACAATACCCAAGCCTCAATATTTCTAATAATTAATTTTAAGATTCGTATAATATGAGTGAGCTAGTACTTATCCATGGTGACCGAAAATAAAATAAAAAAAAAAGGTATTTCTGAAATTCGGACAAGACAGGTTCGGGAGAAAACCAGTTGCTGCTTCCGCCGGTTTCCGGAGTAGTTTCCAGCCGCAAAAAAAGAAATATAGATCCACGTCACTACGACATCGTTTGGACACTTCCATTCTAATAATTAAAAATCCTCAATAAAAACGTTATTCTTTTTAAAATGTAGATTTTATATAATTTCTTTTATTAAAGAATCAGATTAAACTATTTAATTTGATAAAAATATTGGCAAAAATTATAAATTAGGAATGGATGGAATGACATTTTAAAATTGTGATAAAAATTTAAATAAGATGAAAGTTTAAAATCGTATTCAAATAATAAATTGTAAGTTTAAAGGGATTAGAAAACTTTTTTTTAAATATTTTATTAATATATAAATATGTCATAATAAATTTCTTTTTCCTATATCATTATTCTTGTTCCGTTGACTCAATTTTGTAGTATGAAAAATGTTTTACAATAATAAAATAATAGTTTATTTTCGCATCTACGTTACTCTGAATCTATTTCTCACAACAAGAAGTGCCTTCATTTTCGCAGGTCTTGTCCGTACACTACCGAGGAAGAAGAAGAAGGAAGAAAAAAAGGAGAAGAATAAGAAGAAGAGAAGAAGAGGAGGAGGATAGAGAGTTATGGGTTCTTGTTCGAACGGTGTCGATGCACAGATGAAGTTGGTGGAAGGAACCGCTGGTTATGTTCTCGAAGATGTTCCTCATTTGAGCGATTACATCCCTGATCTTCCCGTACTTTCCTCCGACATCCCTCTGTTTTCGCTATCTCCTCGTGATCCTACTATATTTGGGGATTTAGGTGTACATGTCGTTGTTGCTTATTTTTGTCAAATCAGTCTATACACTTGTAACTACGTTTGTCTCCGTGTGTTTGTATGCACTGGGTTCTCGATGAGATCCGATGAGCTGACATACACACTGTGCATATTTGTGTATGTGTGTTGTATTTTTGCATGTGGGTCTTTAGATTTGTGCAACGATCTGTAATGTGATATGGGTTGTTGATGAGATTGGTTCGTCGCTGTCATGGAGCTCGAAACCTGTTGAAAGTTTCAAGCTTTGATATGGTTTGGTGGTCCTGAGAAGTCCTTTTCTGGGTAAAGAATCTCGGGTTTGTATCCTAGTTGGAACTTGTGGTAGCAGCTATGAGCCTGGAGTAGTCCTTCATTGTGGGATCCATTTGGATAGGATGGGAGTTGTTTCCAATATTTGATGAGAGTTTCTTGCAATGGATTCTTGTTTGTTTTTTTCTTGATCTTTCAATTCCTTTTAATGCTTTTTCTTTTGTTCGGCTTGTCAGATCTATCCAAATCCATTGCGATCCAATCCTGCTTACTCGGTAGTCAGGTTAGTGGAGATTAAACTTGATTCAATTTTTCAGCTTGGTTTACTTGAAGATCTATTAATGGGTCAGAGTCCTGTTGGATTCCCAGGCAATATTTTGTTGATGATGATGATTCAGTCCCACAAAAGGTGATCTCTCTGCTTTATTGCTGTAAAAATTTCCCTCTTTTATTTGTGTTCTCCCAGTTCACATCAACGATATGTTTGGTCAAATGATGGGATTGTGTTCTATGCATGCCATTTGCAGATCGTTGTTCATAAGGATACTCCGAGAGGGACACATTTTAGACGTGCAGGGCCACGGCAAAAGGTATTTCTTTTCTTTGACACATACCTCGACTGTATTTAATTGGTCTTTTACAACGATGTGAAATCTATTGATATGTGATTATTTATTGTACCTAGGTGTATTTCAAGCCGGATGATGTGCGTGCTTGTATTGTCACATGTGGTGGCCTGTGCCCCGGGCTAAATACAGTCATCAGGGAGATTGTCTGCGGTCTTCATTTTATGTATGGTGTCACAGAGGTTATTGGGATCGATGTGAGTTCAATTTCAGTACCTTGGTATTTATGAGGTTAAAGTGATCTTATGCAAACGTGGGAATGCACGTTGTAACAGTTGCTTGCTGTTTGTCCATTTCTGACATTGTGGCTGGTTCTTTCATTTAGCTTTCTGATGTTCGATATAATCGATAAAGGAAATTAATGATGGATTTCTGTCTATTTATTTTGTTTTAGCACTGAAACTAATGACATTTTAAAGATTGGGATATACTCTTCATGGATAATTTGGTTTCCTGTATTTCAGGGAGGGTATCGAGGATTCTACTCCAAAAACACTGTCACATTAACACCCAAGTCCGTGAGTGACATCCACAAACGTGGTGGTACTGTACTGGGATCCTCTCGGGGAGGTCATGATACATTAAAGATTGCTGACAATATCCAAGATCGTGGGATTAACCAGGTTTGTCTTTTTTAGAAATGCTTTCAGATGATTGGGTATAGGTTTGTTTATAAAAGACAGTTGCTTTATCTGCCTCGGGTCTAGGTTTACATTATCGGAGGTGATGGGACTCAAAAGGGAGCAGCTGCGATATACGAGGTACTTATTTAAATGCGTAGAATGTTCATAAATTGATACTTGTTCTGAATAATGCCTTGCTTAGTAGGTAGTTAGAACATACTTTGAAGAGAATAATGTAATCAATGCTCATCAAGTCGGTTACATGATTTCTGAACTGATATTCCATTAAATGAGCAGATCCTCAAACTTGTTCCACCTTAAAGTTTAATAAGTTGCTTTAATTTGATGAAAACAATGTTTTTCGACTGACCATGTAGGAAATTAGGCGCCGTGGACTTAAAGTTGCAGTTGCCGGAATTCCAAAAACCATTGACAACGATATCCCCGTAAGACCTAGATTTAGTCACTGATCCCTTCTCTCCCCTTTGGAACTAGTTCATTGCCAACTCTGTTTGACAATGCATCTCTGATTCAGGTCATTGACAAGTCCTTTGGTTTTGATACTGCGGTCGAGGAGGCTCAACGTGCAATTAATGCAGCGCATGTTGAAGCTACCAGTGTGGAAAATGGTATTGGACTAGTCAAGTTAATGGGTCGCTACAGTGGTAAGTTTTTTTACTGGTATGGTAATTGTTTTATCTTTATGCATAGAACAGGGTTTCTGACCAGAAGTATTATGAAAATAATTATACTAATCCATCCACATATAAGCTCTATATACACCACAAAAATATGTTGTAGATCTCATTTACGGGGATCACTTTTGAGGGCTTTTGTCACTAATCTATGGACCTTGTGGTGCAGGATTCATTGCCATGTATGCTACTCTGGCTAGCCGAGATGTGGATTGCTGTCTGATTCCCGAGTCACCCTTCTACCTTGAAGGAAAAGGAGGACTATTTGAGTTCATTGAAAAACGTCTAAGAGAAAATGGGCACATGGTTATCGTTATTGCTGAAGGAGCCGGGCAGGAACTTGTTGCAGAGAGCATGGAGCAACAAGATGCTTCAGGCAACAAGCTACTTAAAGACGTAGGGCTATGGATGTCTCACAAAATCAAGGTATGGCTTTAAATATTCAAAGTAATTTTACTGAGCTTCTGTTTTTCCTGGAACATGAAACTTATCTGGTCTCATCATGAGTATATATTGAGTATTCCAGCATGTCCTGTGCTGTCTGTTGCGTGGAACTTTCAGTGGCTAATCATTCAAGTCTTTGTTGCTTGGTGTAGGAATATTTTGCAAAACATAACAAACTGGCCATTACCCTCAAATATATAGGTCTGTTTCTCCTTACATTCGTCTCTGCCTTGTACTCTAGCTAGATAGATATGTGAAAAGCTCTTGAATCGTGTTTCAGATCCGACATACATGATCCGAGCCATTCCTGAGATCGGTCTAGTAAATGGCAGACAAACCTATATTCCTTTCAATGTAAGTTTAATTTTACCCACTTTGTGTTAATGCACTGAGACGTTTCCATGTCACTGGCACAAGTCTCATGGTTACACTTTGTGCGTGGTTTTATTGGACAGCGAATAACGGAAAGGCAGAACAACGTTGTAATTACAGACAGAATGTGGGCACGATTGCTATCATCCACAAATCAACCCAGCTTCATGAACCACAAAACCTAGTCGTTGTGTGACTCCTTTTGGCCCCAACGAGTTGATTCCATGTAGAATGGAACATTGTTATTGTGATATATGTCGGAAATAGACAGAAATACACAGCTTTTTTTCGCAATTCAAAGTTTGTCTCTCTTTGTTTAGATTTGTCATGACAACTAAAGTCGTGGGCATCTCTATATTTTCTACGGTCATGAAAGCATTGTTTTGCCATGAGGAAAATAAAATATACAATTATTTGTGATTAAGGATACTACAGTTTATGAAGTTTACAGCTCTCATATATGAATCGGCTATCGTTCTTAGAGGGTTACAGCTTAGACAGATTGAATTTTCGATTTTGAAAAGTCTCCTTCGCATAAAGAATTCATCAGTACGAGAACACATTACTGCCGATGCTTGTTGTTTTAGCCTTTGTAGATGCCAGAAGGCTCGGCGTTTTGTACAATCCATGGATGATGGAGAACTTTGTGCAATGGGAGACGTTGCGAAGAGTCCTTGACAAGCATCTAAATGCAGTAAAAGAAGATGAAAAAATTCATGACCTAGATTCATTCTTCAATGGAGGCTTTATGAACAACAGGAATTTGGATATGAACCTTGCTGATCAGATCCTTTGCAGCTTGAGAGACAACAGGTTTTGGAGGGAACTTGAGGTCGACTTTAACAATCCTACAGCATTTATGGTAAAACAGCTCGGGATCAACACGGATCAAACTATAATATATTTCTTTCACGATGACATGTTGGAATCGACTGAGTGAGTTACCTTCTGTATGTATCTGAGTGCTCCCTGGCCTCAAAAGGCGGGACACCATAGAGAAACTCGTAACAGAGAATACCAAGACTCCAGATATCTACACTAGCATCATGTTCCACACTTTCGACTGTAGATCAAAAGGTCAAGGTTTAAACCAGATTCCGACTGTTTGCAGAGGAGTACAAAGCACACAAAGAGAAATCTCTGGCTAGTCTTCACTTACCCATCTCAGGAGGAAGGTAATCCAATGTGCCACACATGGTCTTTCTGCGGTTAAATGTGTGTACCGACCAACCAAAGTCTGCAATCTTGAGTTCACCCTGATCGCATTAATTCGTAAAATACGTTAAGATAGATACTCTAGCTCAATAACAACAAAAATCGTCTGAGAGGGGGCAAAATATATAGAATTTCTCACTTGTGAACCAATCAATAAGTTTTCTGGCTTGATATCTCTGTGTATCACGTGCTTTCCATGGCAATAGATGAGAGCTCTGGCCAAAGATGCAACATACTGGCACAGGAAAGACAAAGTGATTAGTTTCCAACACTTGAAATTTGAGGAATGATGCAAGAATAAGGTCAAATGAGAATAAAAGAAATTACAGTTGCCGCTCTTCTTTCGCTGAAGTATTTGCACTTCTGAAGTTCCTTGTAAAGTTCACCTCTAGCAGCATACTCTAAAATCAAGTAAACCCTTTTCTGCAACAAGAATGGCCGATAGATATGTTATCCTCCTAAGACAAATCTCCTTCCCAGAACAAGTAAGTCTTATGAAAAGGCTTAGCATACCTGATCATAGAAATAACCGTATAATCGCAGAATATTGGGATGCCGGAGATGAGACTGTATTTCCACTTCCCTTCGTAGCTGATGTTCAACTTGAGATTGTTGAAGCTGGCTCTTGAACAGAACCTTCAGAGCCACAATGTGATTGCTCTATATCACAAGTACATCAAAGTCAGATTGCAATCACAATCCGAGGATATACAAAAAGCTGAAGCCATAACACTTTGCCGGGACTTTACCCAAAACAGCTCAAAATAAATTTTGTAAGCATATATTCCCGGCTTCAACTAACAAGGTCGAAGAAGTAACTTGAAGCAATAGAAGGCTCGTTTCTTCACGTATCCAACTATGGAAACTAAAATGATAGATAATCAAATCACACTGACCCGTTTCTCTCTCGCTAGATAGACGTGGCCGAATTTTCCTCTTCCAAGAGGCTTTCCGATGTCGAAATCACTGAGAGTCCATCTCTTTTGTAAAGCTGTTGGAGCTTCTGAAGCCGACTGAAAAGGAAGTCACACAGATTGAAGGCAACCAACTTTCATACATAATTTAATTGAAGGTAACGGATCTGTTCGAAATATGTCTGTAAAATGGATAATTTCATAGACTGAGTATTCTGATACATTGACTAAACCCACAATTCAACAGGATCAGATTTTCTTAGACCAACTCTCCAAAATGTAAATAACTTCTTTAAAGTTTCATAATTTTCAAACCATTTTCAGTAACCTCGATGATAATACCGTAAAAGAGCATAAACCCACAATAGCAAAGACTCTTAAGCTTCTCATAATCTTAGAAGCCGTTCGAGGAGAAACATTCCTATCTTATTTTCAATGGAACCATTATCTATCTAACTATACAGAAAATAAATTCGCAATTACCGAAACATATGTTTATTCATCCCAAGAAGTATCAAACAAGACAAAGATAATTCCAGATCTCATTCTGAAAATTCAACGCATAAAAATATCAATAACAAAGGTCAAGGAAGAAACCCTAAGGAGATCAAAGATTTCAATCCCTAAACCGGAACAAAATTGAAACAAAAAAGAGGAAGATTCAGGTTCCGAAATCATGAACCCAAAGAGGGTTCTTACCTTCTCCTGCTGCTGCATCTCCGTAGCGATCGCCATTGAAGGTAGCCTGAGAGAGAGAGAGAGATGGAGAGAGAGAGCAGATGATCGAAGCGAACAGATCAATGGAGATAAAGAGGAGCGGCTAAACAAAGAAAAATTAAAGAGGGCAAGTCGAGCAACGGTCGAATTTCTTTGTATTGACACGTGGCATCATTTGAATCAATAAATATTTTTTCAAATTCATCTGTCACAAAATCTAAACCCTTATAAAATCAAGGTGGAGAAATGTTTCAAATTGTTTTATCGGGAAACTCCATAATAATACAGGAATTTATATCAAATAGTAAAAAACACGAATTTGATATTTAATCATAAAACATTATATTATTTTCATAAAAAAGAATATCAACAAAAATTCAAATTGACCCATATATTGTTAAATAAAAGACCAATAACTTCAAAAATCGTAGGGCTAAAACACTTCAAAAATATCATTTCCAAAAAAGAAAAAAGTTTTAAATGTTGATATTCTCAAAATACCCCTACGACCTTACGACCCACTTCGACCCACCGATCCAGTTTGACTCTACGACCCTTGTCTCTCTACGACCCTTGTTCCTCTCTGACCCTTGGATCCCTACGACCCTTGTCCCTCTTCGACCCTTGTTCCTCTGTGACCCTTGGACCCCTGCGACCCTTGTCCCTCTGCGATCCTTGTTCCTCTGCGACCCTTGTCCCTCTGCGACCCTCGGACCCCTGCGACCCTTGTCCTTCTACGACCCTTGTACCCCTACGATACTAATTTATTATTTACAAATTATTTACAAATAATATGAATAAAATTTTGAAAATACAGCTCAAATCAAAATATGTTGGACCCGTGCGACCCTTCCGACCATTGCGACCCTTCCCCTTCCGACCACCCTTTCGACTAGTCTTTTCAATGTCAGACTACTGCTTTTTCCAGGTTCTAGCTATTCTTTTTATTTTACCAATGCCACTGCCACATCCTGTATTAAAGGTTCTTTAATGTGTCAATACATGCACCTTGGTCATTCTTTGTAATTATTGTCTTTCTGGATTTTAGGAGTCCATTTATTTTTCGTTATAAATAGAGGAGGAAAAACCGTAAAGCTACAACAAGCACCAAATCATCTCTTGTTTCGAGTCTTTCATTCTCTCAAAAGGAAGATTTCTAACATCTAACCCTAAATTCTTTGAAAAATCCTTGTTACCTTTGTGACCGTTAAGGTCACATGGTCGACCCAGGGCATCGTGCTGTCTATTTGTTACTCAATGTCTTGGTAATCATCGGACTCAGACTGTATGCAGATACACACAAGTACATCCAACTTGGATGGATGGAGGACTTTGTGATGTATATGCACTACATAAGGTCTTGGTAATCGGCGGACTC
>CM071874.1:24584652-24596566 GCA_036759665.1 Gynandropsis gynandra
CTAACCGACTCACTGACACTCACCCGTTTCAAATCAATAAACTGAGTCTAAGATGGTCATGAAACTACTGCGACCCTTGCTACTCAACCGACTCACGGAGTCGAAGATGTTCATGCAACTCCTGCGACCCTTGCGACCTAACCGACTCACTGACACTGACACTCACCCATTTCAAATCAATAAACCATTTTGTGACTCGAAAGCTTGCAAAACCCTAAAAATCGAACTACTTACACTTATTGACACCATTGAAGATTGACTCGTGCTCTCTTCGCCAGTGATGCTGCTGATTCTAGCCATTTTCCTTCTCGCCAACTTCAAATCGTTCCCTCTCAAGTTCGACATCACTTATTTCTTTCTTGCTATCAACTTTTAAACAGGTTTCACGGCGAAAAACTGTTCGGCTTTCTCGTTTTCGGCAGTTTTTCACGTCGAAAAACTGCCGAACTTCCATTTTTCCACGTTCGAACATTAAGGACAAATTTGTCTTTTCTTCAGTTTTTATTTTTCGGATTTAATAACTATTTTGGGGAAGGGTATTTTTAAAGTGGTTTAGCCCTATAAGGGTATTTCTGATATTCCTCCCTCATATTTCCCTATGTTTATTTATTTTGCCTATTCCTCATGTTTTGCACTCATCTTATTTTCTCCTCATGTTTCGGTCAACATCATATTCTCTCCTCATATTTAAAAATTCTGTCTATAACCCTCCATTTAAAATTTTTTTAAATCTTTCAATTTCAACCCGGGTTTTACCCGATTTCGACTCGACCTGACCTGGAATTAATTTAGAACCGGTTTAGACTCAACTTTGATCCGATTTAGACTCAATTTTGACCAGAATTTAAAATCAATTTTGATCCGATTTAGGTTCAATTTTGACTAGCATTTAGGTCCAATTTTGACTTGGATTATACTTAATTTAGACCATAATTTGAAACCAACTTTAACCAAAATTTGGATCCAATTTTAATTTTTACCCGATTAAAATTCGTTTTCTGTAATTCTTGAATCTATGATATGATTTTAACCGAACTAAACCTTAATTAAAGAAAACCAGATTTTTATCAAAATTACACCGAAATAGCTATAAAACCCGAATTAATATGAAATTTTAACTGAAATAAACCGATTAATCCGATTAAACCCCGAATCAATATGAAATTATAAGTATAAAAATCAAACTTGAGTCAAATTGTACACAATTCGAGTAACAATCATACTAATTTCGGGTTAAAAATCGAACAAACCGATAAAAAATGATTTTTGTTTAAATTTCAGTTTAATTTTTTTGAATTTCATATTGATTTGAGTTTTTAATGGTATAAAATCAAAATTGGGTCAAATTGTACACAATCGAGTACAAATCATACTAATTTCGGGTTAAAAATTGAACAAACCGATAAGAATCGATCTTTGTTTAAATTTCGGTTTCATTTTGTTGAATTTCATATTGGTTCAAGTTTTTAATGGTATAAAAATCAAATTTGGGTCAAATTGTACACAATTCGAGTAAAAATCATACTAATTTCGGTTTAAAAATCGAACAAACCGATAAGAATCGATTTTTGTTTAAATTTCGGTTTGATTTTTTAAAATTCATATTGATTTAAGTTTTTAATGATATGAAAATCAAAATTGGGTCAAATTGTACACAATTCGAGTAAAAAACATACTAATTTCGGGTTAAAAATCGAGCAACCCGATAAGAATCGGTTTTTGTTTCAATTTCGGTTTAATTTTGTTGAAATTCATATTGATTCGAGTTTTAATGGTGTGAAAATCAAAATTAGGTCAAATTGTACACAATTCGAGTAAAAATCATACTAATTTCGAATTAAAGAAAATCGAACAAACCGATAAGAATCGAATTTTGTTTAAATTTCGGTTTAATTTTGTTGAATTTCATATTGGTTCGGATTGGATTTGGATAAAAATAAAAAATGGACCCAAATTATGATCAAAACTGAGTCTAAAACGAGTCAAATTTGGACCTAAATTTTAGTTAAATTGATCTTAAACTGGATCAAAATTAGGTCTAAACCGAGTCAAAATTGACCCTAAACCGGATAAAAATCGGATAAAAATTGAAATATTTAACGGAATTTAAATGAGGAGATATAAGCAGAACTTTTAAACATGAGAGGGGAATATGATGTTGGCCGAAACATGAAGGGGAAATAAAATAAATGCGAAATACGAAGGGAATAAAAAAGTAGACAAACGTGAGAGATGAAATAGAAGTTTTACCATTAAATAAATTATGTGTTTGTCACTTCGGTGTCACTCATCCCACGTAATTAAAAAGAAAATAATTTTTATATCATTAAAAACTTTTAAGATAACAACGAAAATCTTTAAAAAATCATTATCACTACAATGAAAAATCGTCATTCATGCAATGGCAATGGAAACCTGTAATCAGACAAATAATTTTGGAACAAAGAAATCAATAGAAATATAAAACAAGAAATCAGTGGAAATATAAGACAATTGGATGAATATAAGTTTTTTTTATCTAAAAGAGGAGTGAGAAATTGAGAGAATCTTTGATTATACTAATAAGTAGTTAGTTTATCATCAAAGTTCAGAAATGATAAGTTTGTCATTCCATTAGCTCGTACGACTAAAAGGATGAAAAAAAAAATAAAAAAGAAGTTGGGTTTTGTGGTTGAGGTATGTGAAGAAGTGAAATTAACGATAATTTTTTGAAAGCAATATTTTGATCTATAAATTATATTTAAGAAATTTGGGATGAGTTTTTCAATGGACAATTACATAACAAAGAAAATACTATATTTTGTTTTTCAAAATATGAAACGTGAAGTGTTTTTGTCCATAAAGCTTATTTTTTTTCAATAACAAATTATTATTAAATGAACTTTTAACGAACAAATATATAATAAAAGTAAAAAGGAATTAAAATTATTAATAGGTACTAGAATATGAACCCGCGCGATGCGCGGGGTCTTATAAATAAAATTATTTTAAGTATATAATTATCATTTTATTTTAAGTCCATCATCAAGATATCTATATCACAAAAGATTGTTAACAGGTTAAATCGATCAATGAACCAAAATATTTAAGATGGATCTTTCGACAAAAGTTGAAAAGCATTACTATTCAATAGAACGATCAACACTACCTTTTACCGTAAGAATTTTCTTCTAGAGAAGACTTCTTCAAAAGAATTTTTACTTTGGAGAAGGTAAAAAAATTGATTTGAAGATTGAAAAAAATGCCATTTAACAATGACCTAAAAGGCTAATGGATAAAATATAAATTACATTGGCTTGACATATGCATTTCTCCATTGTGGTAAAACATCAGTTCTTTAGTTTCATAATTTCAATATGTCCAAAAATCGTGTTTGAAGTATAAAGAAGAAAGTGAGCACATGTATCAACAAATTGATAAGAAAGAACAATCGCGCAATACTTCCTATATTTTGGGACATTGAATCGCCAGTCCTTCTATAGTCTTGTTCGTCATACGTGTTTGCCTTGTAAGTAAAACTCGTCTCTTCATTTTCCAAAAAACTTGGCTTTTTTCAAATTGGGAATAGTTTCGAGAATACATAATTCACTCTAGTTGTAGAGCCTGTCACAATTGCTTGGTTAGCAGTTTCAGCTTTCTATGCAAACATATTTTTTTCAATTGCATTTGATTATCTTGAGTTGAAGTTAAACTTGAGGCATCTTACAACCTTCTGGATTTTCTGAATTATCTTAGTTATGTGCGGATATGTCTTGACGGGTAATAGAATGGATGAACCAACAAATGACTTTGATAGATAATTTGATCAAATCCATGGTGAAGTTTGTCAATGCAGCAAAATAGATCCAACATGGGCGCATACGGCTCATTTTACTCCCACACTTAAAAATTCGAATTCTTCATTCTTTATGCATCAAGAAATATACACATACAATAAAAAATCCAATTATACACCAAGACACACATATATGCATACATACTTATCCCAAGATCCAAATGACTGCACAAATGAGATATAATACCGGAGCTATCAAAGCGAAACAAAGCTCCAACACGAAATCAAATGGCATGCATTTTCCATCAAAACCACAATCAAAATTTATAATATATAAGAGAGTTCACGAATCGAAACCACAATCAAAAGTGAAAGAAACAAAATCTTAGAACCCACAATCAAAACCGAATTAATTGCAGCGCCACACGTCTTTTCCCTTATCCACTTTCGCGGAGTTGTACGCTATTTCAATTCTGAAGTTCGGTTGAGAGTATTATGTGACTGTGGACCTCATTTTTCGTGTCGTAGATATAAAGCTGGGCAAATTTCAGAGAGTTTCCTTAAACATGTAAAAGAGATCCTATTTGATGGTGATTTTGTCTGTGGATTCTGAAAGTATAAGGACCTCTTCCAGAGGTTGTAGAATGGTCGATTTTGGCACCAATTGATGTAAATGCCAAAATAAAATTATAAGCCATGATGTTTGTCCGAAAGTCAAGGGAATTGCTATATAGCTCTTCTAACAGAACGGGTGGTTCTGGAACTTTTGGTAATCTGATTCGACCTTTCATACAACACATATGAAATAAAAAATTCCCTTTGTTAGGTCCTCGGCCACACTTTCAGAAGGCTATACTAACGCATCACTATGTTTGCAAGAGATTATTTTCTCAGCAATATGAGTTTGTGCATTTGATACGTTGATATGTTTTGGATGTTTTCATTTCTGCATGTTGAAAGGATATAATTTTTCGGTGTATCCTAAAAATTTTATAAATCAGAATTTTCTTTAATCTATAAGTAATAAATATTCTGCAATATTAATTTAAATATGAACAACAATTTGGAAAACTTTATTTTTAAAATTTTTTATTAACTATTAAAATTTATATATAATGGTGATCAATTTAGTTTTTTGTTTCATCTTTTCATCTTTTCGCTTTTATTATAGCATTAAATTTGAATTTATTAATTTAATTATATCAAATAAATTTAATTATTGATTTAATTATATATAATAAATAAAAAATAAAGATAAAAATTTTCTTGATGAGGTGGCTTCACCATAAGCCTCCATTTGCAAGAACTTTTATATATATAACTAGGAAACCAACCCGCACGATGCGCGGGATCGATCAAAATCAAAATTAAGTTATGATGGTGTATGTAGTTGAGTATTGTAATAAGAAACGTATTTGGAATAATAGTTATACGATTTTTTAATATAAATGTGAATTAATAAAAAAATATCGAGAACAATGTCAGATAATTTAAAATAAGACTCATATGAACATGTTCTAAACCATGAGAGAGTTGACAGAATTCTGAAATTAATAAAAAACCAACATAAATAATGAATATCATATAGAAATGTTGATGCGATGGTTTTAAGACGAAATAAAACTCAGTTGGTGCTTATATTGGTCTTAGTTGAAAAAACCTGTTTTAAATCCAATGTGTTGTAAATCAATTTAGAGTTGAAAGATAAATGTATTAAAAACATGAAATGTGAATTATCTTATTCGTATAGTAATTACCTTTAAGGACAACTGAACGAAAACTGATAACATGTACGATCCATTTTTCATATAAATTTTTAATGATGTTGATATAAGAGAGACCTGAGACATGGAAACATAAGTAACGTATCTATACAAAAAATTTAGAAAATAGAAAATGACAATCTAAAATACATGAACTTACTATTTATGTACATGTTCAATGTATTAGGTAGCCCATTGATTTTTTTCATAAAGAACATTTTTAATGAAGGATTGTTGTATTCTTCCTTTAGTGAGATCTAAAATTCGCAATCCATTAGCAGAAGTAACACGTGATAGCGCAACATATAATTGACTGTGGAAAATAGAAAAATGCCAATTTAAAAAGAATGAAATTACTATTTATGTACCTATCTGACGTGTGAGGTAGTCCATTGAATATTTCTTCATAGACAACGTTTGTAATGGAGGATTGTTGTATGCATTCTTAATTGAGATCTAAAATTCGCAATCCATTAGCAGAAATAACTCGTGAGAGCGCAACATACAATTGGTCGTGGCTGAAAACCGGTCTTGGAAGGTAAAATCCAATTTGTTTAAGATTTTGTCCTTGACTTTTATTTATCGTCATTGCATAACATAAACGAATTGGAAATTGTCTCCTTCACAAAGTTAAAGGTAATCCTGAATCAGTTGGAGATAAAATGATCATTGGTATGAGAATCTTATTGCCAACATGGTTTCCCTGTTACGATCTCTGCTTCCAAAACCTTTGATACTAATTGAGTGACAACTAATCGTGTCTCATTGCAAAGACCTTCCTTTTGGTTTAAATTTCTGAGCATCATAATCGGAGCGCCAACTTTCAAAGAAATCTGATGTTTTGGGAATCTAGAAAACTCAAGGGAGTTAAGATACTCGATAGTATATAAGGATTGTCAATCTGTTGTAGGAGCACTATCAATTTCGATATGGTCTGAGCTCAAATATATCATAATTTTCTCGGAAAGATGTAATAAAAGGAAGTAATTGATCTCATCAACATGTTTATTTCGTGGAGTGACAATCGAATAATTGTAATTTGTATTTATTAGTTAAAAATTAAAAATAAAAGTGAACAAAAGTTCTATTTGATCTAGAATAGGATTATTGAATTAAAAAAAATAAAGAAAGCATTAAACAAATTTAAAGTAAATAATATAATATAATTATAATTTAAAAATAAAATAAAAAAGTGAAGCCAAACAACCAATTTTAGGGTTGCCGCTTCCGGAAAAACGCAGAAACCCCTGTACCCTAAAAAAACCAAGGCTCTTTGAGGGGATTGATTTCCCCGAAGCCGTCGTACGCCCGGCGGAACCGCAGCCAGATGCACGCCGATCGACTGCCCTAACCCGTTGAACGGTTGGCGGAACTGCACGCAGATGCACGCCGAACAATTGCCCCTAAGCCGGAAAACGCCCAGCGGAACTGCGCCCAGATACAAGCCGTCGAACGGTTGCAGAACCGGCAGCGTCCTAGATTCGCGGTGACCGATTTCCCCTTCGTCGTCGAACGGTTGCAGAAGCGAACCGAGATTGAAAGGAAGATAACCGCAAACCAAATGGGAGAGTTTCCAGGCGACCGAAATCATCAAGAACAACCGGTGCCGTCCTAGCTCCGGGAGACACACAAATCGCCGGAAAGGGTGCAGAATCGGCCGACCGTGAAAGGAGGACAACCGCAACAACAGGTATGAGTTTCGTTCATGGCTGCCTAAGATGTGGGATTGAACTGCCGCGTGACATTGGTTTCTTAGGTTTCTAGGGTTGGTTGGTTCGGTCAGTTGGGGTTTTTGGTAAATCGAGCAGTTTGTCTGAATCACAGAATCGAGTAGGACTAATTAGGGTTTCGATCTTTTTAGTTGTGCATCTGTTGCTTGATGTATATAGAGTTGGTGTGATAGAACCGAAGAGGACTAATTAGGGATTCGGTGAGTTGGTTTAAATTAGATTTGTTAAGTTTCCTTAACGGGCGGAAAAATAAAATCGGGAACTTAACTTTGTTTCAAACAATTAGAATATATTGTAAACAAAAATATATTATTATCATAAATCAATAAACGTCAAAGATTCTATAGGTGGTTAGAAACAGTTTATATGCATGTTGGAACTAAACTATAAGTTTTTGTTTATGTTTTGCGAGGTGTTGTTGCATGTAAACGTAGTCAATCCGCCAACCACAACCACAAAGGAGTAAAACAGTAAAATATGTATGTCAATGATAGTGCCAAATATTGATGATAATATAAGAAATGAAACAGTAAATAAAACTAAAAATCATCAAATAACAATGGTCTTAAACATTTTTAAACGTAATTAGAGCATAAAACACATAAGGCAAAATCCATAAAAGTGTTCAATTGAAATAGAAATCAAACTTCAAATTCGTACAACTAATTGATCCGGATCCTTTTTCCACGATCTGGTGTCTTAACCACTAAATTACCATCGGTCGCATCTTCGGTGTCATGTAGTGTGTCTTGAATTGTAGGAACCACCTATAAAAAACGGATTACTTATAAGGGGAAATATAGATAAGAGACACCCAGAGAAACCATAGAAAGTTAAAAGAAACATACCTCAGCGATATCTGAAACTTTTGTCTCTAAAGTTTGATGTGGTAATATACGTGAAACCGTAAACGACTGATGATTAGGTGTGAAATTGTAGGATGTCACTTTTAGTTGAAAAGTAAAACTCCTCCCAACGATGTCTTTCAAACATTGAGGGACACCTTCACATCCTTCATCCTATAATATATTATAATTTACAGTCAAAATTCAAGCAATAAAGAACACAAAAACTTAAAAAAACCTGGCATACTTCGGTTTCAATGAGTTCGGCAGCTTTTTTGTTTGTCAACTTGGAAATCTCACGATCAAATGCAGCAAAATGTGCAATTTCTTCACCATCGTCGACGACTAAATCGACTCTAAACCTGTAGTCAACATTGTATAGGAATTAGTTAGCGGAAGCGAAAAGTGTACATGTTGTGAAACCAAATAAAAATAATTGCTATGATTTTATAAATAAAAATTGTCTTCTTTCTCTTAAAATATATTTAGTGCATGTTTTATGAAAACTTTATTACAGTATTTAGTGGTGGATTAATTTTAGTTAGTGGTCTTTAGTTGTAAAAAACTTGACTGTTTAACTTTCAATATGTAATTACTATACATTTTAATGTATATAGGGTATATTATCTTTTGTGTACATGTATATACATATATATATGATATTAAATATTCGAGTATAGGATGTATATATATATATGATAATAAATAGAATTAGTTTGATAAAGTATTTAGTGGCCATATTGACTGATTATTTTTCTTTAGTAGATTAATTGTCATTTTAATCTTTTATTATTAGTGGTCATACAGTTTATTTGTATGTGGGTTTCGATATTATCATTGGGTTGAGTTTTACAAGTTATGCTATTTTCATTTATATCTATAGGTTTAAATGTATAATTTTTTTTCCAATAACATAATCCACACAGTATAATTATATGTGTTATATATACATATATATAGGATAATAAATTTTTAGAATATTCTCATATATAATCCACACAGTATAATCCACACAGTATAATTATATGTGTTATATATACATATATATAGGATAATAAATTTTTAGAATATTCTCATATATATTGTAAAACATCAGATATAACTCTTGTATTTCAAATGTTATTAATTTTATAAATAACCATGATATATATATATTACATATTATATATATATCATATATATATTTGAATGTGACTTTTTTAACTGTGGAAAATAAATATTCGTGTATAGGGTATATATACATATATATGATAATTTTCAGATTTAATTTGATTTTTAAAAAATAGTGGGCATTAAATGTATTTAGTGCAGGTTTTTATGGTAATTTAGTTATAGTATTTAGTGGTGGTTTTATAGTATTTAGTGGTCTTTAATTGTAAGAGTGTTGACCGTTTCATTTTTATATAATTGATGTGATTTTATAAATAAAAATTGTCTTTTTTCACTTTAAATGTATTTAGATCATGTTTTATGAAAAAATTATTATAGTATTTAGTGGTCGATTCATTTTATTTAGTGGTCTTTAATTGTAAAAAGATTGACTGTTTCACTTTCAATATAAAATTACTATACATTTTAATTGTTAAGAAAATATAATTACTATTCGAGTATAGGGTATATATATACATACATATATATATATATGACAATAAATAGAATTAGTTTGATAAAGTATTTAGTGGCCATAGTGACTGTTTTAATTTTTCGTAGTAGATTAATTGTCATTTTCATCTTTTATTATTAGTGATCATACAGGTTCTTTGCAGGTGCCTGTTGATACTATCATTGGGTTGAGTTTTAAAAGTTATGCTATTTTCATTTATATAGGTTTGAAATGTATAATTATTTTTTTGAAAGAACATATAAGCTATATGGAATACGTATTTCATTAGCATGGATATTATCATTACTTAGATTTTTAAGAGGTATTATTAAATGTATAATTTCAATAGAGAATCCGTATTATTAAATGTATAACTTTGGTTATGTATGCTGAGGATAGGTGGCAGTATGAGAAGTCTGGAACAGTGCTTTTTAGGAACCCAGTTAGTGTTCTATCTGAGGTTAGGTGGCAGTATGAGAAGGTTAGTAGTGTAAGATATCAATTGCTACAAATCATGTATATTGAGGGTACGTGGCAGCATGGAAAATTTAGAAAAGTCCTGTTTAGGAACCGATCTAGTATTCTGCGATTAGTTATGAGATGATTTTCTTTCAGAATTGTCTGCATGTGATATTGGCAGCGATATATGTAAAGTTCAAGAATGGGTGATCAACAGGGTTTCTTGTACTTCATAGACTGTTACAGTTGGATAAGAAGAAGATTATAGGTGAATGAAATGTGTATAAAAGCGAACGAATTGGACTGCCCATCAATATGCATTTCTTGCATTGTTGCATGTTCTTGCTTTGATTCGACATGAAGATACAGGGTGTCAGAATGATACTGTTGTGGGGTGATGTTCTTTCGGAATGATACTGTTGTGTTGTTTGCAGGGTTTCTAGCAGTTGCGATGTGATATTCTTTCAGAATGATACTGTTATGTTGTGTATAGGATTTGTAGCAGTTGTGTTGCGATGTTCTTTCACGTGACAGGTGGAGAAGAAGATAAAAGGGCCACAAATTCTGCAAAAATATGAGAGATTAGCTTCGGCAGGGATGGTATCTGCCAGGGTTGTTTTACAAAAACTAAAAGGTATTGAAAAGTGAAGAGATGAAGAAAAAGCCACGTGCCAGGTGGAGAAGAAGATAAAAGGGTAACAAATTCTGCACAAACCTGAGAGATTAGCTTTGGCATGTATAGTATCTGCCAGGTATGGTAAGTGATGAGATGAAGAAAGAGTAGAGAGGTGTTGTGAGCAATTAGTGCTATAAAAAAGTTTTATATTTAAAGGCATTGAAATGCCATTAACCTTCTAATTAAAGGGGGAAGAGTAGTGGGTATTTAAATGATCTAAATGTTGTAACTGTAACTTTTTATTCTGGTACCGGAAATTTTATAAAAAATTATACCGAAAATTTAAAACAAATTATGTAAAATTTGAATTAAATAAATTGATTAAATAACATGATGTTGAGGTGGCATCATGAGGAGTCAAGAAAGTTGCACTTATTTATATATAGATTTATGAATGATAATTAATGTAAAATAAAAAATAAAATATAATAATAATAAGGTGATGAGGTGACAGCATGAGAATTGAGAGATTTTGCAACTTCTTATATATGGATTAATAATACTAAAAAGTTAATTAATGTAGAACAAAAAAAAACAAAAAATACTTTAATGATTTGAAAGTTTAAAAATAAAATGTATAAAAAATCAATATTTGTTACCAATTATTTTGTTCAAGTTTAAAAATTTACTAAATTTTATTTGAAATAAATATATAAATATTTTTTTTGTTTTTTATAATTTATTAATTTACTAATGTTTTTATTTATTTACATATATATTAACAAAATTATCCTCTAAATTAATATAAATATTTTGTGTTTCTTTAAAATATTAATATTATTAATATATATCATTTAAAGTAATTTATAAATGGTAATTAATGTAGAATAAAAAAATATTTTAATGATTTGGAAACTTAAAAAAGAGATTGCATAAAACTCAATATTTGTTAACAATTATTTTGTTCAATTTTAGTAATTTACTAAATTTTATTTCAAATAAATCTATAAACATTTTTTGTTTTTTTATAATTTATGAATTTACTAATTTTTTATTTATTTACATATATATTAACCAAAATATCCTCTAAATTAATATAAATATTTTGTGTTTCTTTAAAATA
>CM071874.1:24609588-24621058 GCA_036759665.1 Gynandropsis gynandra
CTCCACACGGCAACACATAAACTCTATGTCCTAGTTTATGTGGATGATATGATCATCAACGGGCTCATTCCCTCTCACATTCAGCACTTCATTAAGTCGTTGGCGTCTCGGTTTTCCATCAAAGACCTTGGTAACCTACAATTCTTTCTTGGAATTGAAGCGTCGAGGACATCACGGGGTCTTCACTTGTCACAGCGGAAGTACATTACGGATCTCCTCCTTCGCACCAAAATGAATGAGGCCACGCCCGTCTCCACACCCTTGCCATCCACCTCTCGGCTCACCATCACCTCGGGCTCACCTTTGTCCGATCCCACCGAGTATCGTCAAGTTATTGGCAGCCTACAATACCTTGCTCTCACGCGCCCGGATGTTAGCTACGCCGTCAACAAGTTGTCTCAATTCATGCATCAACCGACGGATGAACATTGGCAATGTGTCAAACGTGTGCTTCGCTATCTTGCTGGAACTCGTGCCCAAGGTATCTTTCTTGCAGCTCACAATACTTTGACTCTTCATGCCTTTAGTGATGCGGATTAGGCTGGAGACAAATCTGACTTCAAGTCCACGGGGGCGTATATTGTTTATCTTGGCAAACATCACATCTCATGGTCGTCCAAGAAACAAAATGGCCATCGCACTTGACTACTTCTTCGTTCGTGGTCAAATAGAAGCTGGTACACTTCGAGTTTCTCATGTGCACTCCAAGGACCAGCTTGCCGATCTCCTCACCAAGCCACTTCCGCGGTTGTCTTTTCAAGACTTGTGTTCCAAGATTGGAATCACATCGGGTGATTCATCTTGCGGGGGCGTATAAAGAGTATTAGAACATTATTGTACATAAGGGTATTATTGTAATTTCTTATTCCGTAATTAGGTTTAATTCTTAACCTATTGTACTTATAGCCGTTTAGGGCTATTCTAACTCAATTATTCAGAAATACAATTTGAGATTTGAATCACCATTCACACATACGTCGTCGAATATTGTCCCATAGTTCCTTAGCCATAGATGCATAAGCAAAAGATGAACGGAGCGTCGGCGAAATAGTGTTCATAATCCAAGACATGAGCATTGAATTACAAGCGCGCCAATCATCGTATTCCGGAGATTCCGCGGAAGGTGGGGACAAATCGCTCTCCAGGAAAGACAGCTTCTTTTTCGACAAGAGAGCATGTCGAAGGGCCTCGGACCATCGATCATAGTTGTCTTTAGTGAATTCGATGGTAGATAATATCATCCCCGGGTGATCTGCAGCATGTAGGAAGTACGGAGAAGCAGCCACGTTCTCACGTACGGTAGTCACGGTAGTTGTAGGAGTAGAGGACGTCATAGCGAGATGTGCGACAGAGACAGATGCGCTGTTGCAGAAACAGAAGAAACAGAGGCGCATATGCTCTGTTTTCGAAATGTAAAATAGAGGATCGGAGAGAGTTGATCGAAGAAGACGAAAGCGACGGCAGACAAACCCTAGAAAGAATAGGTTCGCTCTGATACCATGAAAGGTTTTGTAAATTCCGATCTGCCTTTCCATTGAATCAATTCGAAATATATACAAGTGCTCTCGTAGGAGGAATAAGGAAAACTTCCTAATACAATATTGATAGAAGAATAAGGAAATAGAAGAATAAGGAAAACTTCCTAATACAATAGATATGCAATCCCCAATAATAATATAATAATACATTAAAAAAATATATTTTAAAAATATTAAATTGTAGTTATCACGAATATTTTCATCACAATCTTTTATTTTTCATTTGTGTGCAATTAATTATAATATAGTCGACCAAAATCAACATTTATTATCTTGGTTATGTATCATTAAATTTATCACAACCAAACTTATAAAAAAGTAAGTTAAACTTTTATTATATTGTTATATTTGTTAACAATTTAAATTTTCATAACAAACCAGTTTATTCAATCTTTCTGGCTTGGGTCAAGGCACAAAATTATGGGTCGTTCTTCTTCCATCACTAGTAATTTATCACCGTTTACTTTTGTTGAATTTTTTATGACGATGGCTTGAGAAATGCTGGAGGAATATGCTAACCAAATGAAGAATAAAAAATATTGTGTCGGTCGTGGAACGTGAAAAATCATATGATTAATGAATTCTGAAAATAACAATCCTCTTTGACTTTGTTGTAGCAGCAAAAACATTCGTGTATAATTATATGATTATATGATTTTCATTTTCATGATATTTTTTATTTTAAAAATAGTTGAAATTGATAAATATAAAATTTTAAATTTAATCTATTTATTTTTTGATAACATATTAACAAGATGGGCATTTTAACATCACTATCATAAATTGAAACTTTTTTATATTTTGAAATACCAACTTAGTATCCACAATTAAAATACAGAAGTGAATCTGTGTTCTAATATATCATTTTTTAATTTTTTATTCTATTATATAGTTTTATTAAAATAAAAAATTTAATACAATTTTAAGCTTATTTTAACAGAATATATAAAATTTATATATTAAAATAAATATTTGTGGATTTAAGTTTTTTTAATAAAATTTGTAATTGCTATTTGATGAAATATGACATCTAAATATTTCATATCAAAGTTGTTTGATAGTATTTTTTTGTAGTTTTAATCAGTTTATCATTATTCTCATTTGATATCATCACACGTAAGTTATATATATATATATATATATATATATATAAGTGTGTGATGTTATCGAAGGGTTTTCATATAAACAATGTTTCCTCACCAACAATTATGCATTCTTGAAATTGAAGTATGTATACTTTAGATTCTAATTCGTCATTTAATGAATTTGTATTCATATTTATTTGGTGTAACTCAACATATTGAGAGTATAAAAGATTATGATTAACTTGGTTGTAGTCCTTATATGGATTGAAAGTAAATATATAAAAAAAAGGATTGACTTTCTCATTTTAAATGTAATCTTTAACAAATTTTGCATTGTACTTATCAGTTGTTATATCTGATTTTATCTTATATTGAAATCTATATTTATTTTAGTGGTTTACATACTTATATTAACTCTAAAATTTAATTTTGTTGGAACAACTTTTTCCAATAAAGAACTTCCAAAGATCATTCTAGAAAAAAATGATTTAAAGAAATTGGATTTATTACCCCTTTGATCGGTCTAGATTTTTTTTTTTGGTGTTTTCAAATACTTTAGAGGTTCATAAATATTTTGAACTTTTATATCACATGGATCTAACGTCACCCAGGTTTTGTATAGCAATATATGCTCAAAGAACGAATAGACTCTAGATTCAGAATCAATTGTTTTTGTTCTGAATGAAAAAATTCGACTTTTAGGGCGTAACTTGTTCTGAATGCTTACGAAGATAGTGATGCAGCATTGAATCGTGGCTCTTTATCTTCAAATTCTGAGCACTCCTTGTACCAAAGACAAAAGTACATTTTACTTCTTGATGATTATAACAGTGTGAATTTGGTAATGAAATTTTAGTGTTTTTGCCAATTTGTTGAGGTTTCCATCATGTTATAGTTTGTATGTTAAATATATTTGAATTGATTAGAAATCATCCGATGAAGTTGCTATAAATTGTTGTAAATATAACCTTTCTACACACTTTTTGTGCGTAACTATTTTATAAGATTATTTCAGATGAATGATAATAGAATCGTGAATACAAATTGGATTAAAGACTGCAATTTTGTATATAAATTACAAGATATTAATCTGTGTATAAATTGGGCCAATTTATATATGTCCAAAAATATCATGTATCTTTGGACTACTTTCCGTTTTCTATTTGATCAAGACGTCAAAAATTATTCATCACAAATAGAACATAACACAGTTGCTGTGTAATACGAAAGATTGAACAATCACGAACCATTAGATTCTTTCAACATGCGACATCGCGTTATAATCTTCCTGAAATCATCCAAGCTTAGCTGAAACCCAAATTAATAACTCCAAGTGAACAAAAAGATGTACACAGGCAAAATCTTTCAAGTTGAAGAGCTCAAAAGCACTGACCTTTCCATCATTGTCACTATCATAGCAACGAATCATGTCTTGCAATTCCTCTTTTGTCCATGTAAAATCATGCACCACTGCCATTTTTGCCAAATCTCTCTCGGTGACAAATCCCTTTCCCTCTTCTGGTAATGAAAAACGCAGTAGTAAGATCATCAACACAACTACACTCATATGATTTCGGAAAACCCTGGAAACTATTCCATTCTCGAAATAGAAATTCATTATAAAAAATGGAAACAGGATGCGTGCAATTTGATGTTTTATTCCGTAGTTTTAAAAAGTGATACAAATAATGTTCTCTTCTAGCCACTGAAGATCAACCGTTCACCTCCAATACAAATACCTAAATGCAGCTCTCGATGTGTATATATATGACACAGCTTACTCTATACATGGCAACGGAGACAGTTTCATCAATAACATAAAAGAAAAATGGTTTGGGAGATATTACCGTCAAACTGGTAGAAGTATATGATCAATTCATCCTCTGTCATCTGCAATCTGCTCACAAACTGCCATGAAGAGAACCAGGGTAAAACCACATATTTGCAATCAGCAAAACAACAGATATAGATCATTAAAGATGTTTTCCACAACATTGAGAAAATGAGAAATGATCAAAACCGGCTTTTTTTTCTTCCTGCTTCCTGCTTCTTTCGAATCGCTCTTCTTTTTGCCAGGTCCTAAACTCGAGCCTCGTCCTACAGAATCCTGCAGAGAAAGTGCAATCGCCTGCAGTCAAGTAGACCAGTAAACGTTTAGCAACACAATATGATATCAACCGATTGCAAGATGTATCAACACTTTCACTACACCTTCTTTAAGTCGTCATCATCCTCGTCCTCCTCAATGTAACCCGTGTTATCTAAATTCATTTTAGATGAAACCTTCTTCCCCGATCTTGCCCCCTTGTGCTTCACCTAACATAATATCCAAAATAAAAAAACCTATTCAACTTAAAACATAAAGAACACTCAGATGACACGAAAGTGATATTGAATCACACAAATTCGAAAATGCCAAAAAGTAGCTATACAAAAAGTGTCTGATATATGAGCTCTATCAGTAAAAACTGCAATGAATAGCATGAATTGTATACCACGGAGAAACACCAGAGAACAGCAACAGGAACGCAATCGTCAATGTCTAACTATAAATTAATCAAATTATCCGCTTCCAGAGAGGTTGACAAAACTTCAGACATGGGCATTCACCTTTCGTTTACCAGAACCAGAATGTTTATGCCCGAGAAACTCATCGTCTTCGTCATCGTCATCGTCATCTTCGTATTCACTATCGTCGCTGTCGCCGTCGTCATCTGCATCAGCAAGTCTAAAATCGTCGTCTTCTACACGGGACTTACGTTTACCTTCACGTTTTTTGCCACCAGGAGATGAAACCATCAGAGCAGACGCGGCTCTGGAGAGACCCAGAGCTTCCATCCTCGCTTTGTTCTCCGCGATCCTCGACAACCTCTGCTTCTCGTAATCCGACATCTTCCCTTTCGGTTCATCAGTCTCAATAATGTTTAGCCCGTCAGACTCGTCTCCAGAACTCGAACCCTCTCGATCTTCGCCTCCTCCTCTAGCCATTTCCTCCACTGAATTTGGTGACAATTTTGTGGACTTAGGGTTTCGTCGCCTCCAAAATTTGCAGTTGGATTTTGCCGCCCCAAGTCGTTATCAAAGAAATGCTATAAACCGAACCGGTCCAATTTGGTTAGATTTGATTTGGTTTGTTCGGTTCTCTGAACCGTTCGGTTTTGATTATTGTTCTTTTTCTGAATTTTTTTTTGTTATGTACGATACATCTAAATACTTATAAGACCAAATTGAACAGTGCTCTCTCCGTATGTCACTCACTGTTCTGTTGGCTATTTTTAATTTGGATTCAAATCTATGCAAAACTTTTTTATTTTTATTTTTTCATTGACAATATTTTAATAAGATTAAATCATAATAATAACAATAGTAATAATAATAAATAAAATAACAATATTTTTATTAAAAGGTTTCAGAATAATAATAACAACTATATCAACAACAACAATAATAACAATAATAATAATAATAATAATAATAATAATAATACTTTTTTATATAAATTTCAGTTTAAAAAATATTTTTGAAATTGAAAAAAATATTTTATTTAGAATAAAATTTTATTTTATATTCGAGATTTAACTTTAAAAATTAAATAAAAAATATATTTCATAATAAAGATTTTATATTATTTAACTGAGTTTAAAATTAAAATCGATCTAATGATTCAAGAAAAAACAACAAAAAAATATTCATGGTCCAAATATTTCACAACTCGCGAAAAAAATTCAAATAATTGAACGTGTGAAAATATATCACGTAGGCTTAAACTAAATCCAATGGTTCACATGTTAACACGATATCAACTATTATTCATTTATAAATATTTTTTATATAAACAAATAAAAAACTATAAAATGTATTTTGATATTAGAAAATTTATATTGGTTCTTTTTGACAATTTTTTTTATCATCTTAGCGTCTGGTTTTTAAAGAGAACTCTTCTTTTCCACTATTTTTTTCCTTGTCGTATGAGCTCTGAAGAGCTATTTATATATTATAGTTTTTAGAGTTACAAATAAATAAGATCTTAAAATATTAATTATTCGACGATAAATAAAATCTTTATCAGAAAACTACGAAAATAGTATTCCGAAAGATTTATAATAATTTATAATTTATATTATTTCTATTTCGATATCGATTTCGACATAAAAATATAACAATTTATAATTAACAGTATTCTTTGTTTATTTTTATTCTCATACTATGTTACCAACTAATATGTTATATAATATATATATATAATGGTTAGATTCTAGATATTTTTAGGTCTGATGCGATCTAGACTTCTCATTAGATGGTTTAAATATCTTATAAATATTTTTAAATGTCAATCTAAAATATATTTTCAATAATGTGTAATTTTTTTTTGTTTTTTCATTTATCAATAGTTTTAATCTTTTAAATTAGTTTTTTCATGATCAGAAAATATTAAATATGTATTAATACTTTAATATAAAGTTGAAAAAGATATTTACATTTTTACTCAAATTTTTCTATTAATCACAAATTACAATGTAATATTATTTTATTTTTAAAATATAAAAAAATTATCATTGAAATTACAGTAATCTTTACTGATATATATATATATATATATATTATATATAGTTTATATCGATGTCGTCTAACTGCTAGGTAACTAAATGAGAAAACTAGATAACTTAGTGAAAAAACTAGATCTAGATCTTATGTATGATCATAGTGTGCAAAACCTTTCAAGCCATAAAAAGTGTTCTTTCTCCTTAAAAAGATACAAGCTCTCAAATTTGTGAACGACTATATCATTTTGTCACTTTGTTTCTTTTTCTTTTACTTATGTTATATATAGGGATATAAAACAACTTTAGTTTGCACACCTAACTTTGTTTTTTGTTTGAAGTCACTATTGTTTTGTGTTAAAGTATGTGATTTTGGATTGTTGGGGAAATAATTTGTATTTTGTGGTTTAAAGTATTTTTTTAATAATTTGTTATGTGATATTATGTGTTATTATAGTGAATGTAGTTTTTTTTATCGTTATATATAATATCTCATTATTTTCAATTCAAAGGTTAGTTGTTAACCTACGAGTCCGTAATAGTTTGGTTAAGTTGAGATATGGGCCTATTTTCGATTCAGAATATTTTGGTTGAGGTAGATCCTACACATATGAATTGAATGTTTACTAAAGGTGCACGAATATTAACAATAAATATTAAAATTAATAATATTAAATTTGTATTAATGATATAATGAAGATATATAATAATAAGATAACAAAATACATTAAAAATAAAATAAACATGAACAAATTAATAAAATAACTAATTTTCATTATGATTTTGAGATTTGTTTTTGAAAACTTGGACAAATTTAGAGTGGTGGTTGCTATAAAATTATGATAATAAAATAATTAAATTTCATAAAATGTAATTATTACATAATGTAAAATACATAAATAACTATAAAAAAAATCTAAAAATATATAATATTAAAAATTATATTTTAATAGGTCTAAATTGGATTTGAATTCACAATTCAATAAACTGAAACTAAAACTTACAATAATGTATTGAATTAATTTATACATAAATGATATTTATTTTTAGAATTTTTAAAAATTAAAATTCTAAAATTATAACAACAATAAAAAAATATGGGAATATGCAATGTACATTTGTTTTTTTTCTAAACAAAGTAATTTTATTCTGGCTGACCTTTGATAGTAAGATTAAATTTTTGTTAAAAATATTAATACTGATATATCTCTTTATTGAATTTGACAATACGGCGAGTCTTATGATTCAAATCAAAATTTAAAATATTACAATATTTTTCTTTAATAATTAAATATTTTAATTTCGGAACATCGTAAGATTTTATATATATATTTGAATTCTATCATTTTGAAAACAATAATACAATTAATAAAAAATAAAATTTAAATACTAGCAATATTAAAATTACTAAACGTGCACGAATATTACTAATATTTTAATTGTTTCTAGATATTTTTAGGTCTGATGCGATCTAGACTTCTCATTAGATGGTTTAAATGTTGGATTGATTTGGGGTGCGGAAGCGTGTTTTTATCAACCCGAATATAAGATCTAGTCATGTTTAACGATTAGTTTTTCGGGGTTTCAACGACGAACAAATATAGAAACGATTTCGTAATACCTTTCGCGTTGAACGTGTGATTGTCAAATGTGGTAGACTTGATAGCATAAGCCTGCAAAACCTTTCAAGCCATAAAAAGTGTTCTTTCTCCTTAAAAAGATACAAGCTCTCAAATTTGTGAACGACTATATCATTTTGTCACTTTGTTTCTTTTTCTTTTACTTATGTTATATATAGGGATATAAAACAACTTTAGTTTGCACACCTAACTTTGTTTTTTGTTTGAAGTCACTATTGTTTTGTGTTAAAGTATGTGATTTTGGATTGTTGGGGAAATAATTTGTATTTTGTGGTTTAAAGTATTTTTTTAATAATTTGTTATGTGATATTATGTGTTATTATAGTGAATGTAGTTTTTTTTATCGTTATATATAATATCTCATTATTTTCAATTCAAAGGTTAGTTGTTAACCTACGAGTCCGTAATAGTTTGGTTAAGTTGAGATATGGGCCTATTTTCGATTCAGAATATTTTGGTTGAGGTAGATCCTACACATATGAATTGAATGTTTACTAAAGGTGCACGAATATTAACAATAAATATTAAAATTAATAATATTAAATTTGTATTAATGATATAATGAAGATATATAATAATAAGATAACAAAATACATTAAAAATAAAATAAACATGAACAAATTAATAAAATAACTAATTTTCATTATGATTTTGAGATTTGTTTTTGAAAACTTGGACAAATTTAGAGTGGTGGTTGCTATAAAATTATGATAATAAAATAATTAAATTTCATAAAATGTAATTATTACATAATGTAAAATACATAAATAACTATAAAAAAAATCTAAAAATATATAATATTAAAAATTATATTTTAATAGGTCTAAATTGGATTTGAATTCACAATTCAATAAACTGAAACTAAAACTTACAATAATGTATTGAATTAATTTATACATAAATGATATTTATTTTTAGAATTTTTAAAAATTAAAATTCTAAAATTATAACAACAATAAAAAAATATGGGAATATGCAATGTACATTTGTTTTTTTTCTAAACAAAGTAATTTTATTCTGGCTGACCTTTGATAGTAAGATTAAATTTTTGTTAAAAATATTAATACTGATATATCTCTTTATTGAATTTGACAATACGGCGAGTCTTATGATTCAAATCAAAATTTAAAATATTACAATATTTTTCTTTAATAATTAAATATTTTAATTTCGGAACATCGTAAGATTTTATATATATATTTGAATTCTATCATTTTGAAAACAATAATACAATTAATAAAAAATAAAATTTAAATACTAGCAATATTAAAATTACTAAACGTGCACGAATATTACTAATATTTTAATTGTTTCTAGATATTTTTAGGTCTGATGCGATCTAGACTTCTCATTAGATGGTTTAAATGTTGGATTGATTTGGGGTGCGGAAGCGTGTTTTTATCAACCCGAATATAAGATCTAGTCATGTTTAACGATTAGTTTTTCGGGGTTTCAACGACGAACAAATATAGAAACGATTTCGTAATACCTTTCGCGTTGAACGTGTGATTGTCAAATGTGGTAGACTTGATAGCATAAGCCCTCTACGCGTATCCACGCCGAGATCGGATCTACCTTCCAACCGTTTATGCGGAATTTGGGAAGAACGAAAAAATGTTTTTCGTTCTTCGTTCTTTTTCTTTTGACGGCTATTAGGGTTTTGATTTTGCTAATTGAAATCTAATAACGAAAACCTGTTTTTCGTTTCTTATATAATTATTAACCTTTTAGTAATTACACTTAAACCCGCGACTATAGGAATATACATAAGAGGCATATTAGTTTCATTCTCCCACTTGCCTTTACGTAATATCTCAAACAGTGGAAGTACATGTATCTCCATACACATACTTGCCCGTACATCTTATGTACTAAGCCCAAAAGAAAATAAAGTACAATTATATTCTTCGGTGCTAGAGGAAAAATACAATTGTATTCCATACTGATTGTCTAACAATCACAAGCAGATACCGAGACACTCGTATGCGTGTGACCTCGTAGGTTCATCACTAAACCGGTAGCCAATTAGTCTACACTAATTAACTAATCGAGGTTGGCGTCTAGCAACACTCCCCAACGACCGGATAGCGTGAAGTAACATCCTTACTCATTTGAGTAACAACCGTATCTAAAACGAACCAGGGTGAAGTTGACGTTAGTATTTCTTTCCATCTTTACAGCTCCGGATGCATCCTAGGCATGGTCATAACTGTCAGCCTTACGGATCATCAAATATGTTTCATGTCAATCACAACTGACTGATGAATGAACCTAAGAAACACCTTTCTTCATTCATTCAATGTACTCTGGCTAGAGATTCGTATAGTCATTGTTATTACTGACAACATAAAGCTCAAACTCTTACCAAGAGTTGATGGATCCCATCTTGACCAGTCACTAACTACGCAAATATCTAATTATTCTCAATATCTATTCAACTAGTACTCTCAGGTACTAGGTGTCCAGAATCAAAGAATAATAGATGAGATGCTAGTTACTATGCTGATCTCAGGTCTAAGGAAAAACTAACTATCTAACTATCTGGAGAAATCTTATGACAGTTCATTGGTTATTTAACCATTAAGCATTTCTCCATTTAGGTCAGTTCAGTAATCACATCATTATGTGTATCACCCATATATGTGATTCAGTAAAAGAGATCTACT
>CM071874.1:24621128-24643833 GCA_036759665.1 Gynandropsis gynandra
CCGGATCACTATAGTTCGATTAATGATCCTACGAACAAGAACAATTCAGATTAAATCATACCAAAAACTTGACTCTCTTTATTTGATCTCAATCATAATGTTATCATAATGTCAAATTTCAGATTTAATCTTGGACTCTATCATACACTTATGAAAATTCATCAAATGAAAATAATGCCATATATTATTAAAAATGAAATCGATGTCTAAATTACAACTCGCTACATGTCTATAAACTAATGCCAGCTAGTCATCTCTCTCAATCCGATCCTCAGCTTATACTTGTCAAACCCCTTTGACCCAAGCGCCTTCGTGAACGGATCTGCTATATTTTCCTTTCCATCCACCTTTTAGATTTGCACGTCCCCACGCGTTATGATCTCTCGTATCAGGTGAAACTTTCACAGAACATGTTTCGATTTTTTATGAGACCTTGGTTCCTTCGCCTGAGCAATAGCTCCGGTGTTATCACACAATAAAAGAACGACTTCCTTTACCGAAGGTACCACACCAAGTTCATCTATGAACTTTCTCATCCAAACTGTCTCTTTAGTTGCTTCGCAAGCTGCTATATATTCTGCTTCAATCACCGAATCGGCTATAGTAGCCTATTTGGAACTCTTCCAACTTACTGCGCTTCCATTCAGACAAAATACATAGCCTGAAATGGACCGACTGTCATCCTTTTCTGTCGAGAAACTCGCATCAGTGAATCCTTCTAACTCCAAGTTAGAACCACCATAAATGAGGAACTGGTCCTTAGTCCTTCTTAAGTACTTAAGGACGTTCTTAACAACGTTCTAGTGTTCCTCACCAGGATCTGCTTGATATCTACTCACTACACTTAGTGCGTAGGCTACGTCAGGCCTAGTACACGTCATGGAGTACATGATGGCTTCCACTGCGCTAGCGTAGGGAAGCCGACTCATGCATTCTCTTTCTTTCGGGGTCTTAGGATAATTCTCCCTAGAAAGGGAAATTCCAGTGCCTATCGGTAGATAGCTCTTCTTGGAACTTTCCATGTTGTATCGTCTCACGAACCTCCACCGTCGCCTCCACCATCGCCATCGTCTCCACCTCTGCTGCCGTCGCTCACATGCCTTCTTCTCTATTCCTCTTTCTCTTTCTTCATTCTCTTTTTCTTTCTTAGCTCTTCTTGGAACTTTCCATGTTGTATCGTCTCACGATACTGTCAATGTACTGGGATTGTGACAATCCAAGCAACCTCTTCGATCTATCCCTATAGATCTTTATTCCCAGAATATAGGCTGCTTCTCCTAGATCCTTCATGGAGAACTGATCAGACAACCATGACTTCGTCTCATGCAACGCCAGAATGTCATTTTCCATGAGCAATATGTCATCCACATAAAGCACAAGGAAGACAGTCGTGCTCCCACTAAACTTCTTGTACACACAAGGCTCTTCATCGCATCTAACAAAGTTAAACTCTTCAACTGCCTTGTTAAACCGAATGTTCCAGGTTCGAGAAGTTTGCTTGAGTCCATAAATAGACCTCTGAAGCTTGCATACCATATGACTTTGAGTTGGCGACGTGAAACCCTCAGGTTGAGTCATGAAAACCTCTTTCTAGAGCTCTCCGTTAAGGAAAGCTGTTTTCACGTCCATTTGCCAAATCTCATAGTCATAGTACGCCGCTATCACAAGTAGAATCCGACTAGATTTGAGCATTGCCACAGGGGAGAACATTTCTTCATAGTCAATGCCTTCTCGTTGACTATACCCCTTGACAACTAGATGAGCTTTAAAGGTCTCTACCTGCCCGTCTGCTCCAATCTTCTTATTGTAAACCCATTTATAACCAATCGGTCTGGAAGCCTGTGAAGAATCAGCCAAAGTCCATACTTTGTTGATCTTCATAGATTCCATTTCGGATTCCATGGCTTTCCACCATTTCTCAGAATCTGGGCCTTGTATAGCCTCTTGGAAAGTCAACGGGTCATCATCTCTATGATCGACCACGTCATCTTGCACCATCAGATTAAGTCTGCCAAGTGCACGTCAAGAACGTGTTGACCTTCTCAAGAAAGGCTGTGTAGCAGGTTCAACCTGCACTGGGATATCTTGTTGGAATTGTTCCTGAACAAGTTCTTAAACTTTTTCCTGAGCGGGCACTCTTACTTCAGCATTTGAAGTTGAAGCGCCGGAGCCTAACACTATATCTCCCAGCCAAGATCGCTCATTTGACATCTCATGTCTATGAGCTTGTGTTGGTTCGTCGGGTTCTTGAATCTCATTAAGAACTACTTCTCCACCATGAATTCCTTCCTCAAGGAATTCTCTCTCAAGAAAGGTTGTCGTTCTGGCCACAAACACTTTGTGCTCAGACGAGTGGTAGAAATAATATCACATAGTTTCCTTGGGATATCCTATGAACCTACACTTCTTAGACCTAGCATCAAGCTTGTCTGGCGGAAGTCTATTAACGAAGGCCGGACAACTCCAAACTTTGATGTGTCTCAAGTTTGGTTTCCGTCCCTTTCATATCTCATATGGAGTCTGAGAGACTACTTTAGTGAGAACCTTGTTTAAGATGTAAGCAGCTGCTTCTAAAGCATAACCCCACAAGTTTATTGGAAGATCCGTGAACCCCATCATGAATCGAACCATATCTAATAAATTCTGATTTCTCCTTTCGGACACACCATTATGCTATGGTGTTCCATGAGAAGTCCACTGAGATAAAATCCCATTTTGCCTTATATAATCGACAAATTTATGACTAAGATATTCACCGCCCCGGTCATATCTCAACACCTTGATACTCTTTCCGGTTTGTTTCTCCACTTCACTACGCAATCTCTTGAACATTTCAAAAGACTCAGATTTATGTCTCATCAAGAACACAAATCTATATCTCGACATATCATTAGTGAACGTGATGAAATATGAATATCCACCCCTGGCTTGAACTCTCATAGGTCCACATACATCGGTATGTATGAGTCCTAGGAGTTCTGTAGCTCTCTCTCTGGTTCCACTAAACGGAGATTTGGTCATCTTACCAGTGAGACAGGACTCACAAGTTGCATAAGATTCATAATCGAAATGGCCCAGAAGACCATCTTTATGCAACTTGTTTATCCTCTTCTCACCGATGTGACCAAGTCTACAATGTCAAAGGTACGTCTGTCTTTGACGATCCATCTACCTTCTCTTTTGGCCCGAAACATGCATGTTAATTGGTTCTATATTAACATCAGGTAAGACATAAATTCCTTGTTGCAAGTAACCATCAACACATAAATCATCACCATGATATATAGAGCAAATGTTACTACTGAAAATTGTTCGAAATCCACGTCTATCAAGCATAGAAATAGAAATTATGTTCGAATCAAACTTCGGAACATGATAACAGTCGTATAGTAACAAAGTCTTGCCCGTAGGAATAATAAAGGAAATCAATCCTACGGCTAGAGCAGCAACACTTGTGCCATTTCCAACCTCCAGACTGAACTCTCCCTTCCTGAACCTCCTACTGATCCTCAGCCCCTGCAACATATTGCAGACGTTAAAGCTGCTATCGGTATCCAATACTCATCTAGATGAATCAATGGTGGTTAAGGAAATCATGAAAATATTTCCATGAATGTCTTACATTGTTTCTTGCCCTTGAGAGCCTGCAGGTATTCCTTGCAGTTACTCTTCCAATGCCCTTTCCTTTTGCAGAAGAAACATTCGGCTTCTGATTGGTTGGCCTTGGTGGCGCCGCCCTTTGCCCTGGTCACACCAGTCTTAGGCGCGCCCTACCTGGTCATGTGCCTCTTCTTGCCCATCCTCTTCTGATAAGAGGATTGTCCAACCATCAGCACAGATCCCGATCCCTTCTTCTCTATGGACATCTGTTTCTCATACTCTGTGAGCATGTTGTGCATCTCATGCAACTCAACGTCCAGCTTGTTCATGTTGTAGTTGACCACAAATGGGGAGAATGACTCCAGAAGTGAGTGCAAGACATCTCCTGCTGCATCTCCTTGCAGAAGGTACACCCCAACTTCTCAAGCTGTTCTATCAGACTAATCATCTGAAGAACATGGGGTCCCACAGGAGATCCCTCACTCAGAGCGGACTTGAACAAAATCCCTGACAGCTTGGACCTTGCCGTCCGACTCTGCTCACCAAACATCTTCTTTAGATGCTCCATGATCTACTTAGCATCCATATGCTCGTGTTGCTTGTAGAGTTCGCCACTCATTGACGCCAAGATGAGACACTTCACAGTGATACATTTTTTCTCGTACTTGGTGTATTCACTAAAAGCATCATCATTCGCTGGGTCTGGCACTTGAGGAGCCGGTTTGGCGATCACATCGATCAGCTTCTCATGTGTAAGCACCAGACGCAAATTGCGTTGCCATTTATCAAAGTTCTCACCAACTAGCTTGTTGGTCTCGAGAATTGGATACAAATTGAACTGAGACATTCTCAGGAGATCTGAAAACGAATTAAAAATTTACAGCAGAGAGTTAGACATCGTATATATATTATTAAGACATGGACTTCATCTAAATGATATATTCGCTAATCAATGTTATGATAACATTAGAAATCTTATTTCCAATTAGCGTCAATCTATAACTATATGTCTGAGCCCCTTGGTAGTCAAGATGTTTCCCAAACATATAAAATAGATTCTTTATAAATTTTATCCCCATAAAATTTATAGTGATTTTAATTCGGCTCTTTATCACATAGTCACCTGGTAGTCAGGTCGTTCCCACCGATATAGTTGAGTTCATCCTTCAGCTCATGGTCGGATAGCAATTAAGTTCATGTCCCCACCTAGTCCAGGCGTATACAAAAACTAATTGTTCCCTCCCACTAGACATTTGATGTCATAGACGTATGAATCGAATTCTTGAACTACATGCCTCCTGGTAGTCAGGCCGTACCATGTAAACGAGAACCTATTCAAACGTCTATGATGAAAGAAAAGCCTAACGATAAATAATTTATCGTTTAAGAACTCAATTATTAATTTTAAAATTAAAATTCTTTAATTTTAATTTATTGTGCGTGCGCCCCCAGCCTGCCGCGTCGCTCTCTCTCGCACACGACTCCTTGCTCGCGCTCTCCACCGCCGCCGCCGCCAGGTTCGCCCGCTCCGTGCACCGCCGACGGTTCGTATCTCGCCCGTCGACCCTCTATTCACGCACAGGCGAGCACCACCGATGTGCGGTTGTGCGAGGCTGCACCCGAAGGCGCTTAGGTCGAGATTCCTGCGCGAACAATCGCCTCCCGACTCGGCCTCCGCGCCGCCCCTGTGCCTCGTTGCCCCTACGCCTCGCTGCCCCTGCGCACCTAAGACCGGCTTCGAAATGCGCGGTCGGCTAGGGTTGCGACCGTGCGCGGTCCTGGCAATTGTCCGTGTGCACGCGCACGACTTTTACATTTTTTCGATTCGTTTCTTCATAAAAATTCGAAAAACTAATCCTAAACAGACGACCAGACGTTTGATACCACTGTTGGATTGATTTGGGGGTGCGGAAGCGTGTTTTTATCAACCCGAATATAAGATCTAGTCATGTTTAACGATTAGCTTTTCGGGGTTTCAATGACAAACAAATATAGAAACAATTTCGTAATACCTTTCGCGTTGAACGTGTGATTGTCGGATGTGGTAGACTTGATAGCACAAGCCATCTACGCGTATCCACGCCGAGATCGGATCTTCCTTCCAACCGTTGGTGCAGAATTTGGGAGGAATGAAAAACTGTTTTTCGTTCTTCGTTTTTTTCTTTTGACGGCTATGAGGGTTTTGATTTTGCTAATTGAAATTTAATAACGAAAACCTGTTTTTCGTTTCTTATATAATTATTAACCTTTTAATTATTACACTTAAATCCATGACTATAGGAATATTACATAAGAGGCATATTACTTTCATTAAATATCTTATAAATATTTTTAAAGTCAATCTAAAATATATTTTCAATAATGTGTAATTGTTTTTATGTTTTTTCATTTATCAATAGTTTTAATCTTTTAAATTAGTTTTTTCATGATCAGAAAATATTAAATATGTATTAATACTTTAATATAAAGTTGAAAAAGACATTTACATTTTTATTCAAAAAATATTTTTTTTATTAATCACAATGTAATATTATTTTATTTTAACAATAAAAAAAATTATCATTGAAATTACAATAATCTTTACTCATATATATATATACATATTATATATATATAGTTTATCTCGACGCGATCTAATTGCTAGGTAACTAACATCTAAAGATCTTTTTAACATGGGATGATAGAGGATAAAGAAGAATATTTCTTTTGATAATGTGGGTGTAGAAAAAAAAGATGTTTTATACCTTTGTACAAGCACAAACTTATAAAAAAATGGATATGAATTGTGTCTCGACCTAAATTCCGTCTATTTAAAATGAGCTAAAGTCTTATTTTTTTAGGTCTATTAACAACGGACCCATGGACCAGGCTTTATCTTGGTTCACACAAATTACTAACCGATATGTGGAAACACCTAAAACAAAATACACATCAAATAAAATCACCTATAAAAATCCTTATTTCTCTCTCCTATATTTTAAAACCCAATGAGGCTCTAGAGTTGTCACGTTTGTCACTGATGATTTGTTTCTTCAATCACGACATTCAACCATTACTAGGTACGTCTCTTCTGTTTTCGACACTTTTGTTTTGGTTTGGTTTTGATTTGTTTTGTTGTGAATTGGACGATCAAGGTTGTTTCTTTTTTCTAATTTTTGTGTGTTTTGGTAGTGTTTTGGTTGATTACATTTTGTGGGTTTTTGTTCTTAGTAATCAATCAGCACGAGACTTATTTTTTCGTAGAATGATTGGTTGAGCGGAAGAAACTTCTGACGGATTGGAAGAAGAGAATGGTAGTTATTAGAGTCAAAATATGAAATACACTTTCATATTTTTCTAAAGGCATCGATCCACTGTTTTAAACTCTTGTTTGAAGATAACTTAGTGAGAAAACTAGTTCTGGATCTTATGTATAATCATAGTGTGCAAAACCTTTCAAACCATAAAAAATGTTCTTTCTCCTTAAAAAGATACAATCTCTCAAATCTGTGAACTACTATATCATTTTGCCACTTTATTTCGTTTTCTTTTACTCATGTTATATATACGGATATAAAACAACTTTAATTTGCACACTTAACTTTGTTTCTTGTTTGAAGTCACTATTGTTTTGTGTTAAAGCATGTGACTTTGGATTGTTGGGGAAATAATTTGTATTTTGTGGTTTAAAGTACTTTTTTTTAATAATTTGTTATGTGATATTTTGTGTTATTATAGTGAATGTTTTTTTTATCGTTATACATAATATCTCATTAGTTTCAATTTAAAGGTTATCCGTTAATCTATGAACCGGTAATAGTTTGGTTAAGTTGAGATATGAGCCTATTTTCGACCCATAATATTTTGGTTGGGATAGACCCTACACATATGAATTGAATGTTTACTAAGGGTGCATGAATATTAACAATATTAAAATTACTAATATTAAATTTGTATTAATGATATAATGAAGATATATATAATAATAAGATAAACAATGCATTAAAAATCAAATAAACATGAACAATTAATAAAATAACTAATTTGTATTTATGATTTTGAGATTTGTTTTTGAAAACTTAGACAAATTTCAAGTGGTGGTTGTTATAAAATTATAATAATAAAATAATTAAATTTCATAAAATGTAATTATTATATAATGTAAAATACATAAATAAAATAAAAAATTCTAAAAATATATAATATTAAAAATTATATTTTAATCGGTCTAAATTGGATTTGAATTCAAAATTCAATAAACCGAAACTAAAACTTAGGATAATGTATTGAATCAATTTATACATAAATTATATCTATTTTTAGAATTTTTAAAAATTAAAATTCTAAAATTATAACAACAATAATAAGAAATTATGGGAATATCAATGTAAATTTGTTCTTTTTTTTCTTTTATTCGTGCTGACCTTTGATAGTAAAGATTAAATTTTTGTTAAAAAATTAGTAGTCATATATTTCTTTATTGAATTTGACAATAGGGCGAGCCTTATGATTCAAATTAAAATTTAAAATATTACAATATTTTCCTTTAATAATTAAATGTTTGAATTTCGGAACATCGTAAGATCTTATATATGCTTGAATTCTATCATTTTGAAAACAATAGTACAATTAATAAAAAATAAAATTTAAAACACTAAACTAAAAATATTTAAAATTCATATTATATTTTCAACAATAAAAAAAATTTTATTGGTGTGGTAAAATAAGTTTTAGTTATTCATATTATTTTATGTTCATACTCTTAATTAGCATCCTAACTCTGATTTTACAATTTTTTTTTTTTAAAATTCAATATGTTTGATTGGTTGCACTTGAAAACTTGCTTGATTTCTTTAATAAGAAAATAATTAGTTAAAAAATAGCAATGAAAGAAATAGATATAAATAACGATTATTAAAATACTTACAAAAAAACTTTATTTGCAGAGTTTACACCACCAAAGAATGCCATTTTTTAAAATTATTATTTAATTGAGAAGTTCTTTTAAAATTATATTTTTTAAAATAATTATTTAATTATATTTTTATTGTGACGATTTAAAATAATAAAAGAAATTTAAATTAAATAAGAAGAATTGATTGTAAAGTGGGTTAAATTGAGAAGTTATTTTAATTGGTGGAATTTAGACTAAGTAATAATTCATTATTATTTATAGAAAATATCATATATAAATTTAACAATTATTTATATTTTATTTGGGAATTAATTAATTAATTGATTAATGTTTTTGTTAAAAATAAGTTAGTTAATTAATTACTTTACTTTTTGATACAATAAATATCTTATATTTTGATTTGAAATAAATTAAATAATTACTTATTTTAACTTTTTCATTTTAATTATTTCTATTTTTACAATAAATTAAATATTTTTAATTTTTAATTTTTTAAAAAAATTATTTTATTTTTTTGTTTTTGAAAAATATAATGTTCAATGATATTTTTGATAAAATATTAATACCATTTAAAATATTGTAAGAATTGCTTTTAATAATTCATAATTCAATTATATATCGTGTAAGTAATGAAAGATTTAAATTTAAATATGGTTTGAATATGTTGTGATTAATGTTTGATTTTGAGAACACCGCGACATCTTTGTACCTCCAATTATGAATCTATAAGACAGAATAATCTAAATCAATCGGCCATTTCAAATATAAAAAAAAGTATGTTAAATTCCCATCAAATGACAACATGTTAGGGATAACCTATATTTTGTTAAGACGTATGTATAAATGCTATATTACGATGAGTACAATTTGTCAGACACAATAGGATTTATATCACTCATATATGTCACTTCTAGTTCGAGTAATTCTTTGTTATCTTCACAAAGACAAAAAAGATATTTTTCTACATTAAGAGATCTACATATCATTGGGGTGTTTAATAGATTTATTTATCCATGTTAAAACGCTTTAAGACTCCCTTCATATAGTTTGATTTATATACATATATTTCAGTCTCTATACACTCTATCTGTAAACCAAGATTAATCTTGGTTCGTCCAAGTTGTTTCATTTTAAATTCATTTTTAAGATATTTATGAATGTTTTTATCTTATTTGGGATCCCAATTATATTCAAATTATCATATAAACAATTATAATCATAAAACCATTTTTTTGTTTCTAGATGAATACACAAGGAAAAATATGATTATTAATAAATCCCTTTCGAAAAATATTTCTTTATACGATTATACCATATACGTTCAAATTGTTTTAATCTATACAAGGATAATTACAATTTGATCACACATACATTTTCGGCTTTGAGTTTAATGCTTATGCCATTCTAAATCCTTTGAGAATGTTTATTTAAAATATCATTATCCAAATATTCATATAGATATTTTGTAACAACATCCATTAGATATATTTTCCAATTCTTGGATGTCGTTAAAATCATCTAGTATCTGAACGTGATTGTATCCATAATATGATGATATGTCTTCTCATAATCAATTATTGTTCTTTAAGAAAAACTTTGTATCAAGACATGACTTGTTTCTTGTGATTTCATTATTTTCATTTTTCTTTTGCAGAAAAAAAGCTCATTTTTCATCTAACCGGTTTAAAATCATTTGTGGTTTGAATAATTGGTCCGAATACGTTTAATTGTATAATCTCTTTCTATTTTATCCGATCATATTTTGTTTACAATATGATGTTGACATTGGTTTTGGATCTTCATTCTCATTTTCAATTCTTTAGATATAGATAAAGAAAAACTCCATCATTCTCATCTATTTCATATATTCTTAACATCTTTTCATCATGGTTGTATTTGATGGAAATAGGGTTGTTATTTCTATTTCAAGATTATTTTTATAATTATGATGCTGAAAATCCTCATCTTAATTTTTTGTTCTTGTATTCTCAATTATTTAATTATCAATATCTTTATAAAATTTCTTTATTTTGTTGAGTATTTTTTTATCTTTAGAAGCAAAGTGATCGTCAAAACTTTAAACATGTCGTAGATTCTCAACATCTTTCCATCATGGTATTAAATGGAAATCTCGTTGTTCTCTATATTTTCAAGATTACTTCATCGTTTGATGTCGGAAATATCCTTCCTCATTTGTTTCTTTTTTCGTATTCTCAATTATTTCAGGATCAATATCTTTATCAAATTTCATTATTTTTTTATATTTTTAGCTTAAGATCCAAATAATCGTCAAAGCTTTAAACATGTCGTAGTCTCATTTGAAACTCATTTATCTCTCATATCTTTGGTATATCTATATGAATTTTCACCCATGTCGTTCTATATGAAAATTGATGTGCAATATTTTACAAGTGTATATTCGCTATATATGATTAAGAATTTATATTGGATATTATTCATCATATATGATTAGATATCTTAAACCATAAACAAAAAATAAATCTACAACATGTTTAGATGATTGCAACTTTGAAAACGAATCCCAAACTAAGAGGATAAATGAAAGAATTCATACAAAATTTGACATGAAAAACACAATCAGTATGATATCTATCATGATAATGATTTTCCAATATAGACCATGGACAATCACATATCTTATATGCAACCCATGAATAAATATATCATATATATATATATATATATATATAAATACATCATCTAAATGATATACAATTTCCATATTATCAAAATGAATGTTTATGATATACGTAATGTAAATGTATACTAGTTCTAAATTATGTCAACCCTTTTCCAATATGTCACATATCCTAATCCTATCCTCAATATGTGCTCGTCAAACTCCTTTGACTCGAGTGTCTTAGTGTGTGAATCTTTTACGTTTTCTTTTCCATTCACCTTCATAAGCAGAAGGTCTCCATGCTATATGATCTATCAAATAATATGGTAATTCCACAAATATGTTTCGATCTTTGATTAGATCTCAATTCCTTTTTCTGAGCTACCGCTCCAGTACTATCACATAATAGCGAAACCGACTCCTTTAGTAAAGACACCGGATTCACTAATGAATTTCCTCATCAAGACTGCCTCTTTCACCGCTTCACAAGTAACAATATATTTTTATTCCATAACAAAGTCAGCTAGTGTAGTCTGTTTGGAAATTTTCCAAACTAATCGCTCCACCGTTCAAGAAAAATACATAATCTGACGTGGACTTACTATCGTCCTTGTCCTATGCAAAACTCACATTGCTGACCTTTCTAGTTCCAAACTAGAATCACCATAGATAAGGAATTGGTCATTAGTCTTTCTCAAATATTTAAGGATGGTCTTTACCAACTTTCGATGTTCCTCACTGGGATCTGCCTTGTACCCACTTGTTACATGATAACGTCTATTTTTTATAGTATTTTTTTCCATTTTTATAGTTAGTTTCATCACTTATTAGACTTTGCCGATCATTAAACATCATTTAGTCATCTTCTAGTGTTTTCTCGTGTATTTGCAGGAAATGAATATATCAGACACTAACATGAGCAAATGCTATAAAACTGAGTAAAACCTTTATCCACTCAACTATGCACGGTCAGCATCCAAGAATCATAAACCGAGAAAGAGAAATAGAAGCTAGCCGGCTGGAAAACACATGGACACACGGCTGGAGTAAAATGGAAACTTGCTGGTTGCTGGAGTAAAATGGAAACCTTCGGCTAGAGCAATACTTGGAAGGACACGACTCACCTAAAATGGAAACTTGCTAGAGCAAAAGAGACAGCACGATGAACAAGAAAAAGGAAATCCAGCTGCTACAAACAAAATGGAAATCCGGCCGCTGGAACAAAATGTAAACTCCAGCCACCTACACAAGAAAAGGAAACTACAACTGTTGGACAAGAATTGGAACTGCACAGCGAAAGAGGAAAGAAAGAGAAAAGGAAAAGAAGAGAGAGGAAAGAAAGAAGAAGGGGTCAAGAAGACCAGGACAATTCACATACAACAGAGACAACAACACACGGAGAAAGAAAGAAAGAACAACACGTCGGAAGGCTGGAGACAGAGGGAAGAACTCGGAACGCGGAGGAGCTGTTGAATACTACGATATTAGGATAGAGAGAAATATCATTCATTATCTATGTTTACAATAGCTTTCTTTTGTGTTTTGTTTTTCAGAATTCATGTCCGAGTAGTTTAGTAGCTACAAGTTAGAGTTTTGTTGATATATAATGAAATCTTATGCTTAATGCTTGGTTATGATATTTGATCATTTACGGATTGATTGGCTGTTCTTAATGCTTTTGTCCTTGTTGGCCGCTTGTATGAATGATTATAAAAGTCTGATTGCATTGGAAGATGAATTAGATTTTGGAATATAGCCATAATTTGGGGTCATAATCGATTTAGAACCTTGACCGGTCGGCCGATTGAACTTAGGAATTAGGATAGCGATCTTAATGCATTTAGTGTGTGAGATTACGCAATTGAAAGATTGGTAGTACGCATACTAGATAGTGAGATTAGGCATTGGAAGAGTCATTCCCTAGGAAAGAGCTTGAATTCTCCGAATACGTGATGATATCTATAACCATGATCTTTGTTAGCACTTCATTGCATTATCGTGCATCTCTCGAAACCTATGGTATTTAGTTTATTGAGTTTATCTCGTTAGTTAGTTAGTTAGTTATTTTATCTTTTATTTGCATTCTAATCACCTATTGATTTTACACGTCCTCCTCATTAGCTAACTAGCTTTATTGTTGCATGGATTCTCTAGTGTTCGATCCTGGTACTACACGATCTGTATTCTTGCGGAAATGTTAGTCTAGGTATTTATTACTTAAGATTAACCACATCATTACACTTACCGCATTGCCACATCAAGGCATGTACACGTCATGGTATACATGATATCTCCCACCGCTCTAGCGTACGAGATCCTACTCATTTGTTTTCACTCATTTTAGGTTTTAGGATAACCCTTTTGAAAAAAAGAAATACCAGTGTCTATCGGAAGATAGCCCTTCTTCCAATTTACCATGTTATATCGTCACATGATGGTATAAATGTACGTGGATTGGGAGATTCCTAGTGGCCTTCTATATCTATCTATATAGATCCTTATTCCGACAATATAGACCGCTTCTCTCAAGTTTTTTATGGAGAATTTTTCGGATAACCAACTTTTAGTTTCCTGCAATGACAATATGTTGATTCCTATTAGCAATATGTCATCTACATACAACACTAGGAACATAACCTTGTTCCCACTTGTATTCTTGTACACATAAGGTTCCTTTTCGCATCTAACAAAGTTGAATGCAACAACATTTTTAAATCGAAGATTCCAACTTTGAGAATCTTGCTTAAGTCCATAAAGGACCTTTGCAGCTTGCATACCATGCTATCCATGGACGAGACCGTCATATGGACCTCTTCTTGGAACTCTCCATTTAAGAAAGTTTTTTTCACATACATCTGTCATATCTCATAGCCATGATAGGTTGCAATCGTAAGTAGAATCTGAATAGATTTGAGCATTCCTAAAGGGGAGAATTTTCTTTATAGTCAAATGCCTTCACGTTGACTATAGTCCTTAGTAATAAGATAGGCTTTATAGGTCTCTACCTTTCTATTCCTCCAATATTTTCTTGTAAACCCATTTACAAGCGATTGATCTAGAGTTTGGTGAAGGTTCAACTAAAGTCCAAACTGCGTTTACCCTCACGGAATCCATTTCGAATTCCATGGCCTTCCACCACATCTCAAAGTCAGCAATCTGTGTCACTTCCTCAAAAGTAAAGGGATCATCCTCAACATGATTTCTATCATTCTCATGCACCATCAGGTTTAGCCTGTGAAGCACATGCCGAGAACATGTAAACCTTCTTAGAGGAGTTTGTACTAAAGGTACAATCTCATCCGTATGTTGTTGTTGAACATATTTTGAACGGATTCCATAACCGGTCCTCCAACTTCAATGTATGAAGACGAAATATTCCTGTTGATTTTCAATACATCTAGAGAAGAATGCTCATGAGGCATCTCATGCTCCTAAGCCCATATCGGTTCCATGGATTTTTGAATCTCATCAAGAATTATTTCATCACTGTGATTTCCTTCTCTAAGGAACTCCCTTTCCAAAAAGGTCACACCTCTAGCCAAAAACACTTTTTTGATCTGATGGGTGATAGAAATAATATTCCATTGATTCCTTGGGATATTCTATAAATAGATACTTGTCAGATTTAACCTTAAGCTTGTCGGACTACAGTCTCTTGAAGAATTCCAGACAACTACATACTCTTATGTGTTTTATATTCGACTTACGTCCTCTTCATATCTCATATGGAATCTTGGATACTGCTTTTGTTGAAATTTTATTGAGTAAATAGGAAGTCGTTTCTAAAGCGTAACCCCAAAAGATGATCAAAAGATTAGTGAACCCCATCTTGGATCGTATCATATCTAATAAAGTGCGATTTCTTCTTTTCAAAATATTGTTATGCTACGACATTCTAGGAGAAGTCCATTGCGACAAAATCCAATTTTTTCATAGATTATCAGTGAATTCGTGACTCAGGTATTCCCCTCCATGGTCATATCTCAACACTTTGTCGACCTTTCCCATTTGATTCTACATTTACTTCAGAATCTTTTAAACGTCTCAAAAGACTTAGATTTATGTTTCATAAGATACACAAACTCGCAATATGACATATCGTTAGTGAACGCGATGAATTAGGAATATCCTCAACAAGCTTGAACCTTCATTGGACCACTTACAATAGTATGTATGAGTCCTAAGAGTTCAATAGATCTTTCTCATTTTCTCGTAAAATGAGACTTGGTCATTTTTATCCATAAGTCGTATATTATTCATAATCATACTATTTGAGATATCCATCTTGATGCAAGGACTTTATTCATTTCTCCCCAATGTGTCAAGGCCTACAATGCCAAATGAAAGCATGATTCAAACAATCACCACTTTACCTCTTTTAGTCTGAAACATGCATGTTAATCATATTAACTTTTGTGTAAGGTAATACATACACGTCGTGTTGTAAAAATCCTTTCGCAAATAATTCATCACCATGAAATCTTGAGCAAAAGTTATTCGAAACGTCTGTTTTAAATCTATATCGATCTAACATAAAAATGGAAACTATGTTAGAAATAAAATTTGGAACATAATACACGTCCTCTAACACTAGCTGCTTGCCTTTAGGTATACAAAGTGAGGCTGATCTTACAGCTAATGTCTCAGTACTTGGGTAATTCCCAACTTGTAGGTTGAAGTTCTCTTTCCGTAGCCTCCAATTGATCTTCAGTCCTTGCAATATATTACAGATGTCAAAACTATTATCGGTATGTCATATCCACATAATCAAATCAATGGTAGTAAGAGGTATCATTAAATATTTTTTATGAGGGTCATAGCTGGTTTCTTTCCATTTAGAGATGCAAGATACTCCTTGCAATGGCTCTTACTTTGCCTTGGGTTTTGTCAAACCAGCAGTAGTCGATGAGGACTTTTTTAGCCAACTTATGCTCTTCATTTTCTTGGAAAAGGAGCCAACAACCATCACATGCCCAACAGCCTTTGGAGCACCTCCGAGCGATTGATTCTCATAATCATTCAACAAGTTCAATAACATAAGTGGCTAAGAATCCAATTTGTAAATATTATAATTAATAATAAAATTGGAAAAGGTGTGGGGAGTGAATACATGATCCTATCCTATGCCAACCCCTCACTAAACGTGGACCCGAGCTTCTCAAGCTATTCCATATGATGTATCATCTTGAGAACGTGTGGTCCAACCGGTGTCTTAGGAGCCATCCTAGACTTGAATAGAGCCTTAGATGGCTGAAATATAATCGTCTTGCTCTGAGCCTCATACAACTTCTTAAGATGTATGATGATGTCTCTATGTCATGATGGTGACATTGGAGTTCAAAACACATGGATTCCAAAATGATGCATTTGGTGGTGATCATATCATTTGCATGCTTCACATAGGCAGTAATCACATCAGTGTATTACTAACGAGTGCCACCATGATTGGCTTATCGATAATTTTCCCGTGTATGAGAATCAGTCATAGGTTACGGTACCAGTCATCAAATTCGGTCCCCACCAACCTATGGACTTCCAATATCGATCATATTGAAATGGAAGACATTCTCCCCCACTCAATGAGAATATATGTAACAAACAGAAAAAACACAATACATAAAAGTATTTCTCATCTAAATAACGTCAACCACTAATCAACGATGCATTTTCTTAGAAATATTATTTCTTATCAGTAGTTTTTTAACCTTTTTAATATGAACGAATCCCTTGCTAGTCAGGTTGCATCTCAAACATATTAACTCAGTTAATTCGTAATCTCATAGTGAATCTACATCACATAGTCCCCAAGTAGTCAGGTCGCACCTATGGACACATTTGAGTTCACCCATCATCACCAGTTGTCAAAGATTAATATATGTACCCTCCGTGGATTCTAGGCACTTATACGATCTAATTGATGACTCCCACTATGGATCATATACAACAGACTACACACGTCGAATCTTAACTTATGTGCCTCTTGGTAGTCAAGTCTTACCACATAAAAAGGATCCTCACAAGTGTATCCACTTATGACAGGAAAATCACTTGGTCAAAATAATTATGACCATTTAGAACTCAATTATCAAGTAATGGTTTACTACTGTGACAAATGGATCTGTCTATTAACAGAGGAATAGCTCGGTCCGAGCAATCATATGTTCGGCCCGAGCAACCATTACCCGAGAAATTGCTCAGGTCAAGCAACCCTTTGCTTGGTCTGATCACCCTTTTGCAATTTGTCAAGTTGATTCACTTGATCCAAGCAACACCTTTGCTCGATCGAATGTACAATCCAATGGAATTGTTCGACCCGAGTAACCTTTCTTTGGCCCGATCTTCCATTACCCGATTTATCCACATGATTTCGCTTAGATCGAGTGGTCATACTACTTGGTCGAATGGTTCCTCACAGATACCACTCAACTCAAGCAACCCAGTGATCGATTGGTCATTTTCGAACCCACAAATTCGCTTGGCTTGAGCAACTATTTGCTCAGTTAGTACACATGACACAAGGCCAAGATCCATCTATGACAAAATGCTCGATCGAGCATTGTTCAACCAAAATCCAATTTTTTTCCAGAGAATTTACTCGACCTGAACAACCTTTTGCTTAGTCGAGTACCTTCACATGACATCACACTCGGTTGATGCGATATCTCTTATAAAATGCTCAGTTGAGCACCACTCCATCGAACTCTAATTTTATCTTGAGAATTCGCTCGGCCGAGTGTCGCACCATGCAGTCGCGAATTTCACGATTTTCTAAACGAATTTAGAAAAAAAACGAAATTCATATTTACATACAACCAGAAGCTCCGGTACCACTGTAAGGTTTTAGAATTAGGCAGTGAAACCATTTTATTACTGTAGATCTGGTAAACCAGAGTTGATTCAACGGAAGCAAGATAAAGATTGAGAAAAGAAAGAGAGATTGAGATCGAGCGAAAGATAGAGATATTTAGAGAGAAGAAGATTTACTATTCTCTTATGTGTTTCTTTAGAAATAAATGTACATATTTATACAAGTAGAAAGGAAAAAAAAAGGAAAATACAAGTAAAAATGCAAGGCAGTTTAAATGTAACATGCATGAGCTCGAGCGGTCAACAAGGCATAGGAGACCACAAAGCTCATAAATTGGATTAACTAGGTCGTGGGACGCGGGATGCAGGACACAGAATGTAGGACAGAGCGGGACATGACCTGAGCGAAGAAAGCGAGATGCAAGGCTAAGCGGGATCCAGCCTGAGCAAAGAGAGCGGGATGCGGCCTAAGCGAGGAGACTGGGACATGACCTTTCTTCTTAACATTCCCCTTCAAGCTTAGGCGATCAAGAGCAACATAAGTGGAGCCTCATTAAAACCTTTTCGGGGAAAAACCCAACTGGACAAAAAAATCCGACAAAGGAAAAAGAGTACAACCACTTATGAGCTGAAGGGACGATCAACGAAGCTTGAATTCGATGCCCTGGGACTGAAGATATCTACGAGGTCAATTCGATTATGGAGATCTTTGCATACTTTTTCACTCGTGGATTTGGTGAAGACATTGACCAATTGATCTGAGCTTCTTATGTACATGAATTCATTGACGCCATCTTCGAGCTTCTCTCGAACAAAATGACAGTCAACTTCGATATATTTTGTTCTATCATGGAACACCGAGTTGGAGACAATGTGAATTGCCGCTTGATTATTGCAATGAAGCATTATGGCCTGGGAGAGTTCGAGGTCAAGATCTTTGAGGAGAGCCCGGATCCAAACAAGCTCACATGTTTTATTTTCCATAGCATGGTACTCGGCCTCAGCGTTGGATCGAGAGACCACTAATTGGTTTTTGCTTCTCAAAGTGATGAGGTTCCTCCCAACAAAGCTACAAAACCCCATCGTTGATTTCAGGTCTTTGTGTTCATCGGCCCAATCTGCATCACATTACCCAATTAGGCTAGTATCGTTGTTTTTACGCATTACTATACCTTTTCCTGGAGCGTTCTTGATGTATCGGCGGATTCCGTCCACCATTTTCCAATGTTTTTCCTTCGGAGCATACATATGTTGGTTGACCTGATTCACAACATAACACAAGTCAGGTGTTGTTATTGTGAGGTATATTAGCTTACCAACAAGTCGTATGTACTGTTCTATATCATGAATTGGTTCCCCCTCACGCAAGTCTTTGAATTGCTCGTGGGGACTGTTTAAGTCCATAGATAAATAGTTCCTTTTAGTTTGCATACGATTTCTTTTTCATTTTGGAGGCCTGGGGGCAGGGGGGAGGGTGTGTTCATATAGATCTCTTCCTTTATTTCCCCTTGAAGGAAAGTGTTTTTAACATCCATCTGCCACAAAATCCAAATAAGGTTAATAGATACAAAAAAGATAATGCGAACCGAATGAAGTTTAGCAACAGGGGAAAAAGTCTCAATATAACCTTCCCCATACTTCTAATTATACCCTTGCACTACAAGGCAAGCGTTGTATCGTTCTATCTCACCATTACTCTTATATTTGATTTTGTATACCCATTTGCTTACTATGGGCTTTTTTCTTTAGGAAGAGGGGCAAGGTCCCATGTTTTATTCTTCTCTAAGGCTGCTAGCTCCTCGGCCATGGCTTCCTCCCATTCTGGCTTCCCTTCGGCTTCTCTATAGGTGTGTGGCTCGATATTCCTATCTATTTTACTAATAAAAGCTTTGTGATCAGTAGAGATAAATATTTAAGAGCAAAAGTTTTTAATAGGGTGTTCGGTTGTCATGCCATTGAAATAGGGTGTTTGGTTCCCACGCCATTAAATAGGATTGTGAATCAATTCCGAGATTGGTTGCCTTATTCTAGTGCTTCTCCGACGCACTGTCTCATTTAGAATCCTTCCTTCGACTTCATCGACGTCATGATCCTCATTTTGGTTATGATCATGACTCTGATCTACGTTCTCATGATTTGAGGCCCTAGTTTCCTCCTAATGATTTTTCTCACAAGATATGATCTTATCATGCCTTTCTTGTTCTTCATTTTCTGAGATTTCCGAAGCGTGTCAAGTTAAACTAGTTAACCTAAACTATTGTGCGTGGGCCTTGTCTCTCCATATCGTATCGCATTCCTTGCCCGTTTCTCGTCTCCTTTGCTCCATTATGATCTCTGATGCTCGTACTTTGTCCCGTGTATGTTCTTTAGCTCCGAAATGAACCAAATACGCATTAAAACCTATAAGAACATGAAAACACAGAAACAAGTAAAACGGATACAAAATCACACGTAAACATCACATCTATATTCATAAACATCTTTAAAATCATGCGAGAGTCGTGTAAAAAACGAGATGATCAAAATCCCCTAGACTTGAATGTGTGCTTTTCCCTAAGCAAATGTAAACGTGGAACACGTGAGAGATATAAAAATCGAGAATTCCCCTTTCCCCTAGAAATATCGCTAAAGCGAACCTAATCAATCAACAAGCAAGTTAAGAGCAAATTTGGCCTAATAACTTTCAGTCTTCATCATAGGTTCACCATGGCTACCTATAGGAAAGCAAATCAAAGACGAGCTAAGTGAGAACCAGAACTTTCTCCACCAAACGAGACTTCAAACAAATGCTAATATAGAATCAAAGAGGATACCTGTTTTATTTACGAGCTTCTTTATTCTTCATTCATTTTTTTTCCTTTTTATGATATGCGAACACAATAGGCTTCTAGGATGTCAGATTTGAAAGGATCGAAACTCTACTTAGATCCAAGCTACCAATTATTGTATACTCTTGCATCTCGTTTAAGAGTGCAGCAGAGTAGATGACATTTTTATGCGCCTTCCTCTTAGGACGTAGAAAGATGATCACCAACCCACCACCTAGACCCAAACCATCGAAAAAGTATCAAGGTCGATGCACTCATATCGATTTTAGATCATGCTTTTTAGGCATTATTTCTATCGATATCGGAGTGTTAGTGCGCGCTCTTATTTTGCAAAACAAGTGATGCGTTATCAAAGTTAAATAAATAACCTAAACTATCCGCAAGTGCACGGCACGTGTGTAGTACTTCAGGTGTCGATCCCACAGAGCCTATGCAACACAACTTAAACTCGAACTACGAATCAAACTTGCTAACGAATGAAATATGGTTTTAAGAATAAAATACTAAAAAAATAAACAAACGAGCTCTTAAGAATGAGACAACTGTTCCAAGAAACCGGTTTCACCACAAGACTACCGAAACCAACAATCAACCTATCTATCATGCAATCCCAGTCAAGTTATCTAAGGTAGATGATCCTAATATCATATACCCTCTCTCGAGGCATAGACACGTGATCTAGTCAAGTTACCCCCTACTTTCGTGGCGGACACCTTGAACTAAACCCATAAGACCTGTGATTCATCCGTTTTACCCTCAACCGCTGCTACCCTACTTTCGTGGCATAACCTCGGTTGTTCTAAACCTGATCTTCTAGGACTAGAATTCTCCTTTCGGTCCTTCTCCTAACCCCTAACAGATACATTTACTTGGACTTCGTAAACACAAGTCATTTAAGCACTAAGATAAAGAATAGATAAACGAAAACGGGGAGATGCATTCAAAGATAAATCAAAAGTGGTTCCGGGATAGCCATGGGCTAATCCCTTCTCCTAGAACAAAACAAACTGCTCGCTCATGCGTCTGTAAACAAACATAAACGAAATAGAAGGTCTAAGGAATATGAAAACCAAACGAAACCGAAGTGTGGGGTTGATCTCCAATGCTCCTTGTCAGTCTCCTTCGCAAGAACCTCCTCATTCTCTCTACTCTCTCCTCGATCAAGAACTGAAAACTGAGTGAATGAGCTCGACATCTCACTCCTCTCTTCTTCTTTCCTTCCTCTTTTCTTTTCTTTTCTTTTCTCCCTCTCTTTTCTTCTAGACGTTCAGTTATTCCTTTTGTTGCAGCAGCCACCGATTGTTGTCTTTTCATGAGTTTCCATTCTTGAATAAGTTGGGTGACGTTTCCATTAGTTCCTCCAGCGAAATATCACTTATTCCTCTTCTCTATAGTCGTTTTACTTATTGTATAAGTCCCCAAAAAACTCCCATTTGTTTTAAGTCAAATTAACTTATTTGGAGTTGCAGGTGACGGACCTGACCCGCGCGGGCAGGGTAAGTGACCCGCTCGGGTACGGCGCGAAAGGTCGTGCGGGATCGCGATGAGAAAGGAGGAAGCCGAATCTGGCTAAGGTGCTGCCCGCTTGGGCTCAAGGTTTGCCCGCTCGGGCTCAAGTGCTGCCCGCTTGGGCTCAAGCTCTGGACGTGGTATTTCTTGCCGATTCTCGTCCTGTTTGTCCCGTGATGATCCTCGATGTTGGTAATTTGTCTCGTGCACGTCCTTTAGCTCCGAAATGAACCGAATACACATAAAAACCTGTAAGAACATGAAAACACAAAAAAAGTAAAATGGATACGGAATCATACGTAAAGCATCGCATCTATATCATAAACATCTCTAAAATCGCGCAAAAAATACGTATGAAAACGAATGATCAAAATCCCCCAGACTTGAATGTTTGCTTGTTCCTAAGCAAACGTAAACGTGGAACAC
>CM071874.1:24644736-24662716 GCA_036759665.1 Gynandropsis gynandra
ACTAATAAGCTCTAACGCTTAGGGAAAACCTAGATCAAACGTGCAAAATCTCACGGAAAAGGCCAACTTTTTAAGCATCCTAGGTTTAGGGTTCATCTCATAACGTGGCACTGGACAAAGTGCCTGGACGACTCTGACTCACGAAAACAAAAACAAACTAAAAACTACAAAATAACCTAAAAACTACAAAATCAAAGGGAAAATGAAGGAAAATGAAACGAAATCACCTGACAAAGGTGAGCTGCTCCCACAGACTTGAATTGAACGGCGTCCTCGACATGAAGCTACGATGGAGGGTAAGGGAAATGAAGCACGTATACGGTGGTATTTTTTTGTGTTTTTTAACGAAAACGAATAACCAAGTCTCAAACTAAAAACTAAGAAAAATAAAAGCAAACAGTTGGGTTGCCTCCAAGAAAGCGCTTATTTAACGTCATTAGGCTTTGACATCTCCATTCCTCATGCGTGCGCGACGGGTGGATCTAAAAGGGAAATGGAGTTTCCACTTTCGATTGGTTGAGCGGCTTGGTAGAGCTTTAGCTGCTGTCCATTAGCTTTAAATGTGCCACTCGAATCGCTCCATAGTTCCACTTCTCCATGTGTGAAGACTTCTCTTACCTGAAAAGCACCAGACCAACGAGACCGTAGGTTGCCCGAGAAAAGCTTAGAACGAGATATGAAGAGTAGAACTAAATCACCTGGTTGGAAGTCATGAGGTAGGGTCTTTTTGTCGTGCCATCCCTTAGTCACTACTTCTTTCTTTGGCACATCATGCACGGGATTCACTCGTTCGCTGTTCGAGGTTGGATAAAGGGTATCTGCATTGAAAATTTTTATGACATCTTTTTCCATTACCTCGTGCAAGTGCGGGTGCACCTTCCTTTGAGTTTCGGTGGAAGATTCGTGGTTGTCTTCCATATAATTTTCGTGCATACAATTTGAAGATCTGACTCTCTTACATTTCTTTACGCGTGTGGGTTGTTTTCTCATCTCATCTGCACTCAAGTTAGCATTCATAACAATAGGATATATTTTATCGCAATCAACGTACTCATACTGAAAAGAAGACGGAGGTGGCTCGGGCTCAAGTTTGGACGTCTTCTCCGCTGCAAAACCAACGTGCATTTCGTGTGGTATCTCCTCACGTGGGGTGTCTCCTAGTGTTTTAATAGCACTCATGAATTTCGTGTACATCTCAGCTCCTTCGTCCGTAAATCCTGTATTATCGCAAACTCGTGTCAAATACCGTACAAGAGAATTAGAAGCACTTACTTGATCAGGCGTGTCTTTTGATAACTCGTCCAGCGAATCAACTCTAAGGAAAGACTCCTTGGATAAGGGTTCGTTCATGGGGCTAGACAGGTTGAATTCGATCGTCTCATCTCCGACACGCAAGGAAAGCTTTCCTTGTTGCACGTCTATCATGGCACCTGCAGTAGCTAGGAACGGTCTACCAAGAATAATAGGTATCCTAGCATCTTCCTTTATTTCAAATACAAAAAAAATCAGTGGGAATGCAAAACTTACCTACCATGGTGGTAACGTTTTCAACAATTCCCACCGGATATCTTACCGAACGATCCGCGAGGCGTAGACACATCTTTGTAGGTTTGAGATTCCCGTAGTCCATCCGCTTGAAAATTGAGTGTGGTATGATGCTCACGCTTGCCCCTAAATCTCACAAAGCATTATCAATATCAATATTACCTATTGTGCATGGAATGGAGAAGCTTCCGGGATCCTTCAACTTTGGTGGCAACTTGTTTTGAATGACAGCGCTGCATTCCTTGGTGAGTGCTACCCTCTCGTTCTCTTCGATATGCTTCTCTTTGGAAAGAACCTCTTTGATGAGTTTTGTATGATTAGGCATCTTTTGGAGGGCTTCCATGAATGGGATGTTGATGTCAAGCTTCTTGAGACCCTCTACAAATCTGCCCACTCTCTCTTCATTCTTACTGCTCACCAACCGTTGAGGAAACGGTGTAGGAGGTTTGTATGCCAGTGGAGCAACGTATGGTTTGTCTAAATCTGGTTCGACTCCTTCCATAATCGCAATCTTACCTTGGACTCTTTTAATGGACGTACCAGCAGCATGCCCTCGCTCCTTGGAGGGCGAATTCTCAACCACATCACCGCTGCACACAGGAATAGCATTCACGTACTCTCTCGGGTTCAATTCGGGTTTACCTGGTAGCTGTCCGGGATTCCGAGAGGATGAGGCATCTGCTGTGCTACAGATTTTTCTAAGCTCTTAACATGGTTACTCAAGGATTCCATCTGAGTTTTGAGCTCGTTGATCGTTGTCCCCACATCCGCATTGAATTTGGTCTGAGTTGAATATTGCTGCCTTTGCTCCTTGATAAATTCGAGCAATGCCGCCTCAAGGTTTGACGAAGGGGTTTGAGGAGGTTGAGGAGCTTGCGGAACTTGCTGAGTATGCTGAACATGCTGGTTATTTTGCTGGTATGGCTGCTGTTATTGCTCAAATCCTGAATACTTCATCGGTTGAGTCGTTCGGTATGACAAGTTCGCGTGATTCCTCCAATTCGGGTTATAGGTATTCCCGAATTGTGTGTTTTCTTGCTATTGGGCATAATTCATGTATTCCACATTCTTTTGCAGCATGCATTGATAAGCCACATGTTCTGTATCTCCACAATTCACGCAGTACATGGCGTTCGGTGCGTTGCCCATTTCTCTGCTCTGATTCGGCTCATATAGGCACGAGTGTTGTTAGGCATACCTCTCGGTATTGACCACATGGTGTGGTTCATGGCAAGGTTATCGATCAGCTTGTATGCCTCCTTGACGCTCAGATCCCTAAATGATCCTCTAGCAGCGTTATCCAACGTTGTTCGGTGCTCATCTGAAACTCTGTTGTAAAAGGTTTCGATAACGTACCACTGCTCGAGACCATGGTGTGGACACATCTATAGAAGATCCTTAAATCTGCCCCACGCCTCTAACAAAGTCTCTCTATCTCTGCATCTAAACGTTGTGATTTCCCCCCTCATCTGAATCGTCTTGCTCGGAGGAAAAAATCGTGAGAGGAACAATACGCAGAACTGTTCCCAAGTAGTGATAGATCCAGCAGGAAGCAATTGCAGCCATGTTTTTGCTCGTCCCCCAATCGAGAAGGGGAAGAGACGCAGTAAAATCGTGTCCTCTGAGACTCCATGTATCTTGAATGTACCGGAAAGCTCAAGGAAGTCTCTGAGGTGCTGATGGGGATCCTCGTGATTTCCACCCATGAATTGCTTCTGATAAAGCATGTTGATCATCACCGGCTTAATCTCAAACTGTTCTCTCGCAACAGCATGCATCCTTATGGTTGTTTGCACGTTGTTCATGTTCGGCACCACGTAATCTCTGAGGCGGCGTGGTGGAGGATCCTGTGGTTCTCGCGGTTGAGGCACGAGTTTTTGTTGCTGCATCTTTCCATTGCCGTTCTGATTATCCATCTCTTGTTGATCTGAAGGCTGTGCAAAGGAAAAATAAAGAACGATTTACATAGAAATAACGAAAGAAAAGAAAACAAAACAAAAACAAACAAGAGTGACTCTGGGCTCGAATCTGAGACGTGTTGACAATAGTCCCCGGAAACGGCGCCAAAAACTTGATGTGTTATCGAAGTTAAATAAATAACCTAAACTACCCGCAAATGCACGGCACGTGTGTAGTACTTCAGGTGTCGATCCCACAGAGACTATGCAACACAACTTAAACTCAAACTACAAATCAAACTTGCTAACGAACGAAATATGGTTTTAAGAATAAAATACTAAAAACAAATAATCAAACTAGTCCTTAAGAATGAGACAAATGTTCCAGGAAACCGATTTCACCACAAGACTACCAAAACCAACAATCAACCTATCTATCATGCAATCCCAGTCATGTTATCTAAGGCAGACGATCCTAATATGATATCTACCTTCTCTCGAGGCATAGACACGTGATCTAGTCAAGTTACCCCCTACTTTCGTGGCTGACACCTTGAACTAAACCCATAAGACCTGAGAGACCACTGATTGCTTTTTGCTTCTCCAAGTGACGAGGTTCCTCCCAACAAAGCTACAAAACCCCATCGTTGATTTCAGGTCTTTCTGTTCACCGACCCAATCTGCGTCACATGACCCAATTAGACTAGTATCGTTGTTTTTCCGCATTAGTATACCTTTTCCTGGAGCGTTCTTGATGTATCAGTGGATTCGGTCCACCATTTTCCAATTTTTTTCCTTCCGAGCATACATATATTGGCTGACCTGATTCACAGCACAACACAAGTCAGGTGTTGTTATTGTGAGGTATATTAGCTTACCAACAAGTCGTGTGTACTGTTCTATATCATGAATTGGTTCCCCCTCACGCAAGTCTTTGAATTTATCTTCGATGTGGGTCTTGGCCTGCTTAAAACCAAGTTTATCGGATTTATTTCGAATGATGAACATGGAATGATCAGCCTCACTCTTCTTAAAACCATACTCTCGAACAACATTATAGAGCCTAGAGTACCAAGCTCGTGGGGACCGTTTAAGTCCATAGATAGATAGTTCCTTTTAGTTTGCATACGATTTCTTTTTCGGTTTGTAAAATAGGCGATCGGCTTTCGATCCTGCATTAAGACTGCTCCAATGCCTATTCCTGATGCATAAGGAAAGTGTTTTGAACATCCATCTGCATCAAACTCCAAATAAGGTTAATAGCAACAAAAAAGATAATGCGAACAGAATGAAGTTTAGACACAGGGACAAAAGTCTCAGCATAACCTTCCCAATTCTTCTAATTATACCCTTGCCCTACAAGGCGAGCGTTGTATCGTTCTATTTCACCATTACTCTTATATTTGATTTTGTATACCCATTTGCTTACAATGGGTTTTTTTCTTTAGGAAGAGGAGCAACGTCCCATGTTTTATTCTTTTCTAAGGCTGCTAGCTCCTCGGCCATGGCTTCCTCCCATTCTGGCTTCCCTTAGGCTTCTCTATAGGTGTGTGGCTCGATATTCCTATCAATTTTACTAATAAAATCTTTGTGATCACTAGAGATAAATATTAAAGAGCAAAAGTTTTTAATAGGGTGTTCGGTTGTCATGCCATTGAAATAGGGTATTTGGTTCCCACACCATTAAATAGGATTGTGAATCAATTCTGAGATTGGTCGCCTTATTCTAGTGCTTCTCCGAGGCACTGTCTCATTTAGAATCCTTCCTTCGACTTCATCGACGTCATGATCCTCATTTTGGTTATGATCATGACTTTGATCTTCGTTCTCATGATTTGAGGCCCTAGTTTCCTCCTCATGATTTTTCTCAAAAGATATGATCTTATCATGGCTTTCTTGTTCTTCATTTTCTGAGATTTCCGATGCGTGTCAAGTTAAACTAGTTAACCTAAACTACTGTGTGTGGGCCTTGTCTCTCCATGTCATATCACATTCATTGCCCGTTTCTCATCTCCTTTGCTCCGTTATGATCTCCGATGCTCGTACTTTGTCCCGTGTATGTTCTTTAGCTCCGAAATGAACCAAATACGCATTAAAACCTATAAGAACATGAAAACACAGAAACAACTAAAACGGATACAAAATCACACGTAAACATCGCATCTATATTCATAAACATCTCTAAAATCATACGAGAGTCGTGTACAAAATGAGATGATCAAAATCCCCTAGACTTGAATGTGTGCTTTCCCCTAAGAAAACGTAAACGTGGAACACGTGGGAGATATAAAAAATCGAGAATTCCCCTTTCCCCTAGAAATATCACTAAAGCGAACCTAATCGATCAACAAGCAAGTTAAGAGCAAATTTGGCCTAATAACTTTCAGTCTTCATCATAGGTTCACCATGGCTACATATAGAAAAGCAAATCAAAGACGAGCTAAGTGAGAACCAGAACTTTCTCCACCAAACGAGACTTCAAACAAATGCTAATATAGAATCAAAGAGGATAGTTGTTTTATTTACGAGCTTCTTTATTTCTTTATTCAATATTTTTCTTCTTTTTTTATGATATGCGAACACAATAGGCTTCTAGGACGTCAGATTTGAAGGGATCAAAACTCTACTAGATCCAAGCTACCAATGACTCTATACTCTTGCATCTCGTTCAAGAGTGCAGCAGAGTAGATGGCATTTTTATGCGCCTTCCTCTTAGGACGTAAAGATGATCACACACCCACCACTTAGACCCGAACCATCAAAAAAGTATCAAGGTCGATGCACTCATATCGATTTTAGATCATGCTTTTTAGGCATTATTTCTATCGATAGCGGAGTGTTAGTGCACGCTCTTATTTTGCAAAAAAAGTGATGCGTTATCAAAGTTAAATAAATAACCTAAACTACCCTCAAGTGCACGGCACGTGTGTAGTACTTCAGGTGTCGATCCCACAGAGACTATGCAACACAACTTAAACTCGAACTACGAATCAAACTTGCTAACGAACGAAATATGGTTTTAATAATAAAATACTAAAAACAAATAAACAAACTAGTTCTTAAGAATGAGACAAACGTTCCAGGAAACCGGTTTCACCACAAGACTACCGAAACCAACAATCAACCTATCTATCATGCAATCCCAGTCAAGTTATCTAAGTCAGACGATCCTAATATGATATCTATCCTCTCTCGAGGCATAGACACGTGATCTAGTCAAGTTACCCCCTACTTTCGTGGCGGGCACCTTGAACTAAACCCATAAGACCTGTGATTCATCCGTTTTACCCTCAACCGCTGCTACCCTACTTTCGTGGCCTAAACTCGGTTGTTCTAAACTTGATATTCTAGGACTAGAATTCTACTTTCGGTCCTTCTCCTAACCCCTAACACATGCATTTACTTGGCCTTCGTAAACACAAGTCATTTAAGCACTCAGATAAAGAATAGATAAACAAAAACAGGAAGATGCATTCAAAGATAAATCAAAAGTGGTTCCGGGATAGCCATGGGCTAATCCCTTCTCCTAGAACAAAACAAAATACTCGCTCATGCGTCCGTAAACAAACATAAACGAAATAGAAGGTCTAAGGAACATGAAAACCAAACGAAACTGAAGTGTGGGGTTGATCTCCAATGCTCCTTGTCAGTCTCCTTCGCAAGAACCTCCTCCTTCTCTCTACTCTCTCTCCTCGATCAAGAACTAAAAATTGAGTGAATGAGCTCGACTTCTCACTCCTCTCTTCTTCTTTCCTTCCTCTTTTCTCCCTCTCTTTCCTTCTGGACGTTCAGTTATTCCTTATGTTGCAGCAGCCACCGATTGTTGTCTTTTCATGAGTTTCCATTCTTGAATAAGTTGGGTGAAGTTTCCATTAGTTCCTCCAGCGAAATATCACTTATTCCTCTTCTCTAAAGTCGTTTTCCTTATTGTATAAGTCCCCAAAAAACTCCCATTTGTTTTAAGTCAAATTAACCCGCTGCCCGCTCGGGCTCAAGGTCTGCCGGCTCGGGCTCAAGTGCTGCCCGCTCGGGCTCAAACCCCGAGCGTGGTATTTCTTACCGATTCTCGTCCCGTTTGTCCCGTGATGATCCTCGATGTTGGTACTTTGTTTCGTGCACGTCCTTTAGCTCCGAAATGAACCGAATACGCATAAAAACCTGTATGAACATGAAAACACGAAAACAAGTAAAACGGATACGGAATAATACGTAAAGCATCACATCTATATCATAAACATCTCTAAAATCGCACAAGAAATACATATGAAAACGAGATGATCAACAAGCTCAATTCATACGATCAAATTATCCTCGTGAAAAAGAAGTAAAGCATCGTCTATATGAAGTATAATCATTTGGATAGAGAGAATAAACAAGAAACTAACCTAGCAACCTCGTCTAAACTTCCCACAAATAACACTAGGATTCTCAAAGACTTACGACCTACCCATTCCTCAACCGACTAATAAGCTCTAACATGCAAGATATCACAGAAAAGGCCAACTTCTTCAGCATCCTAGGTTTAAGATTCATCTCATTTTGTGGCACCGGACAAGTGCCTGGGACGACTCTGACTCATGAAAACAAAAACAAACTAAAACTAACCTAAGAACTACGAAATCCAAGAGAAAAACAAAAGAAAATGAAACGAAATCACTTGAAAAACGTGAGCTACTCCCACAAACTTGGAGTGAACGACGTCCTCGACGTGAAGCTCCAATGGAGGATAGAAAGGTGAAGTCACAGTTGTAGGTGTTATTTTTTTCAAATAAACCAAGTCCGAAATACGAAACAAAAGAAAACAAAATGTTGGATTGCCTCCTAGAAAGCGCTTGTTTAACTTCGTTAAGCTTGACTTCTCCATGCCTCATGTGCTCGCGATGGGTGGATCAAATAGAGAGATGGAGTTTCCGCTTTGGATCGGTTGAGCGGCTTGATATAGCTTTAGAGGCTGCTCATTTGCTTTGAACGCTCTGCTCGACCCGCTCCATAGTTCTACTTCTCCATGTGTGAACACCTCTCGTACCTGAAAAGGATCAAACCAACGGGAACGTATTGCCAGAGAAAGAATTAAAACGAGATTCGAAAAGTAGAACCAAATCACCTTGCCGAAAGTCATGAGGTAGGATGTTTGTATCTTGCTATCCTTCAGCGGGGTTGTCTATCTCATTACGCATTACCGTCGTCGCTCCTTTCTCTTTCAAACTTTGGTGCAACCTCATTTGATCATCGATGGAGGGTTCTTGGTTGTCCTCCTTAAGCATCCCATGCATACACAATGAAGGGCTCACTCCCCTACGCTTCTTGAGATGAATGGGTGGCTTTCGTGTCTCATGCTAAAGAGAAGAAGGAAGATGTTCGATCTCGAGCCTAGACACTTTCTCTACTGCAAAATCAGCAAGCTTTTCGCGCGGTATCTCTTAATGTGGGGTGTCTAGGAGTGTCTCAATGACACTCATGAATTTTGCATAGAGCTCGGCTTCTTCATTCGTGAGTCTTGCGTTTCTGCAAAGTTTCTTCAAACATCTCTCAAAAGGGTCGAAAATACTTACCCGATCGAACTTGTCATTCGCCGACTCATCCAACAAATCAACTCTAAAGCATGACTCCTTGAAGGAAGATTCGTTCATGGAGTTGGAAAAGTTAAAATCAATATTCTCGTCACCGACACGTAGAGAGAGCTTCTGTTGTTGTACATCCATCGTTGCACCTGCAGTACTAAGAACGGTCTACCAAGAATTATAGGCACCCTAGCATCTTCTTCAATATCGAGTACAATAAAATCAGTGGGAATGCACATACTAGCTAACTTGGTGGGAATCTTTTTAACAATTCCCACCGAATACCTTACCGAATGATCCACAAGTCGTAGACACATCTTGGTAGGCTTGAGATCTCCGAAGTTCATCCACTTGCAGACCGAATGTGGCATTAGGCTCACGCTTGCTCCCAAATCGCACAAAGCTTTGTCGATGTCGATGGTTCCTATGGTGCATGGAATGGAGAAGCTTTTGGGGTCCTTCAATTTTGGTGGTAGCTTATTTTGAATAATGGTGTTGCATTCCTCGACGAGTGCTATGGTCTCACTCTCTTCGATACGCCTCTCCTTGGAAAGAACCTCCTTGAGGAAATTTGTGCAATTAGGCATCTTTTGGAGGGCTTCTTAAGGCCATGAAAGAATCTGCCTACTCTCACTCGATTATTGATGCTTACCAAGCGTCCAGGAAATGGTATAGGAGGTACGTATGCTGGTATAGCAATATACGACTTCTCCAAATCTGGCTCAACCCCCTCCATGATCGCGATTCTGCCCTTGCCTTTATCCACCGAGTTACCAGCAACTCTCTCTTGCTCTATGGAGGAGGGTTCTCAATCTCATCCTCGTTGCACAAGGTAACAGTGTTCACGAACTCTTTCAGGTTTAGATCGGGTTTTCCGGGCTGCATTCTGGGATTCCGAGAAGATGAGGCAGCTTGCTACACTATGGAATTCTCAAGGATCTTCACATACTTGCTCAAGGATTCCATTTGAGTTTTGAGCTCATTGATCGAAGTCCCCATTACCGCCTTGAATTTAGCTTGAAGTGATTGTTGCTCCTTGATGCTATCTTGATGTTTCCTTTGCTCCTTGATGAATTCAAACATCACCGTCTCAAGGCTTGACGAAGGAGCTTGAGGAGGTTGAGGAGCTTGTTGAGCTTGCTGGAATTGCTGCAGTTGCTGGTACAACTGCTGCTTTTGAAATCCCAAGTACTTTATCGGTTAGGTCGTGCGGTAAGACAAGTTCAGGTGGTTCCTCCAATTCGGATTGTAGGTATTCCCGAATTAAGTATTTCCTTGCTGCTCGGCGTAATTCATTTGTTTCATGCCTTCTTGCATCGTGCATTGGTAAGCCACATGCTCTGTATCTCCACAATTGACACAATACTTGGCAGTCGATGCATTTCCCATTGCCATACTTTCATTCACCTCATATACACCTCTTGTCTTGTTCGGAATACTCCTTGGTGTAGACCACATGGTGTGGTTCATGGCAAGATTGTCGATAAGCTCGTATGCCTCCTCTAAACTTAAGTCCATGAATGATCCTCTTTCAATGTTATTCAATGTCGTTCTATGCTCATTCGCGATCTCATTATAGAAGGTTAGGATCACGTACCACTGCTCTAGACCGTGATGTGGGCACATTTTCAAAAGATCTTTGAATCTTCCACACACTTCAAATAATGCCTCTCCCTCTCGACATCTAAACATAGTGATTTCTCCCCTCATTTGAATCGTCTTGCTCGGAGGAAAGAACCATGATAGGAATGATGTGCAAAGCTGGTCTCGAGTCGTGATCGAACCAGCGGGAAGGGATTGCAGCCATGTCTTTGCTCATCCCCAAATTGAGAAAGGGAAGAGACACAACAAAATCGTATCGTTCGAGACTCCATGTATCTTGAATGTGCTTGAAAGCTCTAAGAAGTCTCGTAGGTGCTGATGAGGGTCTTCGTGATTTCCGCCCATGATTTTCTTTTGATATAACATGTTGATCATCATGGGCTTTATCTTGAATTATTCTCTTACAAAGCAGGTATCCTTATTGCGGTTTGGACGTTACTCATGTTCGGCACCACGTAATCATGAAGTCGACGTGGTGGAGGAGGAGGCTGCGGTTGATGTAATTGTGCCACATTACCAACGGGTAATTGGGGCTGTCCATTACCGTCCAATATATCATTTCGGTTTTCCATCGCTCGTGGATCGGTCGGGTCTACTCTTTCTTCTTCCTAGCCCTTTTTCCGTTGTCTAATAGTTCTCTCGATCTCGGGGTTGATTCGATGTAAGCTCAAAGTACCTTGAGATCGTGTCATGCACCTACGAAGGACAAGCAAAAGGAATTAGTATAAAGAAAACAAAATAAAAGAAAACAAAAAACAAGAATGACTCTATATCCGAATCTTAGGCGTCTTGAAAAATAGTACCCGGTAATGGCTCCAAAATCTTGATGCCTATCAAGTTAAACAAGTTAACCTAAACTACTCGCAAGTGCATGACACATGTGTAGTATTTTAGGTGTCAATCCCATAGGGACTATGCAACATGGTCTGAGAGTCAAACTAGAATCAATGCTTGATGCGATGGAGTAATGGTTGTGAAATGCAAGTATGATAATGCAGTGGACTAACGAGTTCCTAACAAACAGACAAACGTTCTATGATACGGCTTCACCGCATAGCTTCAGAAACCAACTATCAATCTATCTAATCATGCTTTATCTATCAAGATATCTAAGGAAGCCGATCCTAATGTAATTCCTACCCTCTATCAAGGCATATGAACATGATTCAATTGAGTTACCCCCTACTTTCGTGGCTGACATCCCAACTAAACCCCAATACGATCTATGATTCATTCTATTAACCCTCAACCATTACTATCCTATTTTTGTGACCTAGTCTCGGTTGTTCTAAACCTGATTTTCTAGGAACAGAATTCTCCTTTAGGTCCTTCTCTTTTTAAAAAAATTATCTGTTGGAGAACTTCAAGGGAGGTTGTTGCGGACACGACCCGCACGGGCTCGGTATCCAATCCGCACGAGCTCCCCAACTCCTCCATCACCCGCGCATGCTAAGGATGAGCACGAATCGGGAAGAATGTGCTGGACCACCACCCCGTGCGGGGTAAGGAGAACACCCCGTGCAGGCTCCTCACAAGTCTTGATACGTGTGTGCTGAAGGTGAGTCTGAGGCGGACAACATTTGCAAGATGTTCAACTCGAGCGGGCCAAGGAAACCACCCCACGCGGGGGCCTTGTCTCCTCGTGTCGTATCACATTCCTTGCCCATTTCTCGTCCCGTTTGCTCCATTATGATCTCCAATGCTCGTATGCTGTCCCGTGTATGTTCTTTAGCTCTGAAATGAACCAAATATGCATCAAAACCTATAAGAACATGAAAACACTAAAACAAGTAAAATTGATACAAAATCACATGTAAACATCATAAACATCTCTAAAATCATAGGAGAATCGTGTACAAAAACGAGATGATCACGTCTCATGCCGAAGAGAGGAAGGAAGATGTTCGAGCTCAATTCTAGACGCTTTCTCCATGGTGAAATCAGTACGTGTTTCACGTGGTGTCTCCTCGTGTGGGGCGTCTTGTAGTTCCTCAATGTTACTCATGAATTTCGTGTAGAGCTTTACTTCCTCATCCGTGAATCTCGCATTCCTGAAGCATCTCTCGAGAGGATAAAAAATATTTACTCGATCAAGCGTGTCATTCGTCGACTCATCCAACAAATAAACTCTAAAGCATGACTCCTTAAAGGAAGGTCCATTCATGGAGCTAGAAAAGTTGAACTCTATCTTCTCATTTCTGACACGTAAGGAGAGCTTCCCTTGTTGTATGTCTATCATGGCACCTGCAGTAGCTAAAAAGGTCTACCAAGAATTATGGGTACCCTAGCATCTTCTTCTATGTCAAGTACAACAAAATCAGTGGGAATGCAAATACTACTTACCTTGGTGGGAATATTTTCAATAATCCCCACCGAATGTCTTACCAAACGATCCGCGAGTCGTAGAGACATCTTGGTAGGTTTGAGATCTCTGAAGTTCATCCGCTTGAAGACCGAATGTGGCATGAGGCTTTGTCGATGTTTCCTATGGTGCATGAAAGGGAGAAGCTTCTGGGATCCTTCAACTTCAGGGGAAGCTTGTTTTGAAGAATGGCGTTGCATTCCTCGGTGAGTGCTACCATCTCACTCTCTTCGATACGTCTCTCTTTGGAAAGAACCTCCTTGAGGAATTTGGTGTGATTAGGCATCTTTTGGAGGGCTTCCACGAACGGAATATCGATGTCAAACTTCTTAAGGCCATGAAATAATCTGCCTACTCTCTCTTGATTCTTGCTGCTTACCAACCTTCCAAGAAATGGTATAGGAGGTAGGTACATCAGTGAAGCAACATACGGCTTTTCCAAATATGGCTAAACCCCTTCCATGATCGCGATTCTACCCTTTCCTTTGTCCATTGACTTTCCAGCAAATTTCTCTTTCTCTATGGAGGGCGGATTCTCAATCACATCCTCGTTGCACAAAGTAATAGCATTCACGTACTCTCTCGAGTTTAGATCGGGTTTTCCGGGGAGTTGTCCGGGATTCCGAGAGGATGAGGCTGCTTGTTGTGCCATGGAGTTCTCTAGGATCTTTGCATGCTTGCTAGAGGATTCCATTTGAGTTTTGAGCTCATTGATCCCAGTCCCCATTTCCGCGTTGAATTTAGCTTGAAGTGATTGTTACTCCTTGATGTTGTATTGATGTTGCCTTTGCTCCTTGATGAATTCAAGCATTACCACCTCAAGGCTTGATGAAGGAGCTTGAGGAGGTTGAGGAGCTTGCTGGACTTGCTTGAATGGTTGGATATCTCGTTGGTATGGTTGTGGTTGCTGCTGAAATCCCGAGTACTTTACCAGTTGGGTCGTGCGGTAAGACAAGTTCGGGTGGTTCCTATAATTCGGGTTGTAGGTGTTCCCGAATTGTGTGTGTCCTTGCTGCTGGGCATAATTCACTTGTTCCACATCTTCTTGAATCGTGCATTGGTAATCCACATGCTCCGTATCTCTGTAATTCACATAGTACATGGCATTTGCGGCATTGTCCATCGCTCTACTTTGATTAACCTCGTAAAGACCTTGTGTCTTATTCGGCATATTCCTCGGTGTGGACCACATGGTGTGTTTCATGGCAAGATTTTCGATAAGATTATATGCCTCCTCTACACTTAAGTCCATGAATGATCCTCTAGCAGTGTTATCCAACGTTGTTCTATGCTCATCCGCGATCCCATTGTAGAAGGTTTGGATCATGTACCACTGCTCTAGACTATGATGTGAACACACCTGCAAAAGATCCTTGAATCTTCCCCACGCTTCAAATAATGTTTCCCCTCTCAGCATCTAAACATCGTAATTTCTCCCCTCATTTGAATCGTCTTGCTCGGAGGAAAGAACCGTGATAAGAATGATGTGTAGAGCTGGTCCCAAGTAGTGATCGAACTAGCGATAAGAGATTGTAGCCAAGTCTTCGCTCGTCCCCCAATTGAGAAAGGGAAGAGATGCATCAAAATCGCATCCTCCGAGAGTCCATGTATCTTTAATGTGCTTAAAAACTCTAGGAAGTCTCTTAGGCACTGATGAGGGTCTTCGTGATTTCCACCCATAAATTGCTTTTGATAAAGCATGTGGATCATCGCGGGCTTAATGTTGAATTGCTCTTTTGCAATTGCAGGTGTCCTTATAGCGGTTTGGATGTTACTCATGTTCGACACCACGCAATCATGAAGCCGACGTGGTGGAGGAGCCTATGGTTCTCGCGGTTGAGATGCGAGGGGCTGTTTCTATAATTTTCCCATATTACCGACGCGTAATTGGGGCTGTCCATGATCGTCCAATATATCGTTTCGGTTGGCCATTGCTCGTGGATCGGTCAGGTCTACTTTTTCTTCTTCCTTGCCCTTTTTTCTGCTGTCTAATAGTTCTCCCGATCTCGAGGTTGATTCGAAGTAAGTTTGAAGTACCTTGAGATCGGGTTATACACCTACGAAGGACAAGCAAAAAGAATTGGTAGAAAGAACGAAATAAAAGAAAACAAAAGAAAAACAAAAACAAGAATGAATCTAAATCCAAATCTAAGACGTGTTGACAAATAGTCCACGTCAACGGCGCCAAAAACTTGATGCGATTCAAATTAAACTAAATTTAACCTAAACTACCCGCAAGTGCACGACACGTGTGTAGTACTCTAGGTGTCGATCCCATAGGGATTACACAACACGGACTAAACTAAAACTAGAATCAAATTTGCTACGATGAAATAACGGTTGTGAGATGCAATAATGAAAATGCAGTAAACTAATGAGTTCTTGACAAATGAGACAAATATTCTAGGATACGGTTTCACCGCAAAGCTTCCAAAACCATCAATCGATCTATCTAATCATGTGTTCCCAATCAAGATATCTAAGACGGATGATCCTAATGTAATTTCTACCCTCTCTCAAGGCATAGGAAGGTGATTCAATGGAGTTATCTCCTAAGTTTATGGTTGATACTCCAAACAAAATCTACACGATCTACGATTCATCCGATTAACCCTCAACCGTTACTAATCTACTTTTGTGACCTAGTCTCGGTTGTTCAAAGCTTGATCTTCTAGGACTAGAATTCTCCTTTCGGTCCTTCTCCTAATCCCTAACACATGCATATAATTGGCCTTCGTAAATACAAGACATTCAACGCTCAGACAAAGAATAGATTAGCAAAACAGGAAATGCAATCATGAATAAATCGAAAGTGGTTCCGGGATAGCCATGAGCTAATCCCTTTTCGTAGAACAAATCAACTACTCAGTCATGAGTTTGAATCCAAACAACACAAATGAAATAGATAGAGTAAGGAGCATAGAAATATCAAACGAGACGTAGTACTGAATCGATTTTCATGTCTCCTTGCGTGTCTCCCGTCAAGAGGGCTCTCATATATGGATGTTGAATGAATGATGAAGGATGGATGAATGATGAGTTAATTTTTATGTCCTCTATGCTCTTGATGTCTTATTCTTTAAAAACTGAATTGTTACCGTCTCATTTCCATTCAAAACGGACATAGGACGTTTTACCAAGTCATGCCCAACCGTGCTCCATGTCATGCCCGGTCGGGCATGCTTCATTCCCATGATTTTAAAATGGCTTTCTTGAGTTTCCCGGTCGTGCTCCACTTGTGCCCGGGCCGTGCAAAGGTCTCGGGGGTAAAATGTTGCAAAAGAGCCCGACCGTGCACCACAATATGTCCGACTGTGCTCCATGTTTTGAAGGTTGTCCGACCGTACTCCATGTGTGCCCAGCCCGTACAAATGTCTCGGGGGGTAATTGCTGCAAAAGAGCCCGATCGTGCATCATGTTGAGCCTGGCCGTGCACGGTGGTTATGACTTCAGCCCGGTCGTGCATCATGGACTGCTCGGTCGTGCTCCTCATGGTGGTTTGCTCCCCAGCCGTGCTCTTTCCCATGCTTGGTCGTGTTGTGTTCTTTGTTGAATGCTCGATCGTGCTGAGTTATGTGCTTGACCGTGCCTTGTTTGTTTCTTGTATCATTTGTTCCGTTGTGATCTTCAATGCTCGTATTCTGTCTCGTGTATGTTCTCCGAAACGAACTGAATACACATTAAAACCTATAAGGACATGAAAACACGAAAACAAGTAAAACAGATACAAAATCACACGTAAACATCGCAACTATCATCATAAACATCTGCAAAATCATGCGAGAATCGTGTATGAAAACGATATGATCAGAAATCGAGAAAACTGTCTTCTTCTTTTCGTTTAGTCTTTTTCTTATAGTTTTGTGATTACGACTATTCTGGTAATTATTGGATTGTTATGACATTTATATAAATTTTAGGAACCAACTTACTATTAATTAATATTTTAATTAATTACCTTTAGACCTTGTATTTATTGTTAATTGCAGTTAGGGATATTATTTTTATAGTATTGTTTCTTCTTTTGCTAGATTTAAACTAAGATATCCATATATCATTTCTATATATAAAAACAAGGGACATCGAACTATAATCCCCTCAAAATTTATAATCGAAAAATCAAAATCGAAAGTTGTAAAGAAGTAAATTAAACCATAATTTTATGATTATTACCTCTAAAATAAAATATAGAACATATTCGTATATCCATATAAAAAAGATGTGAAACTCAAACAAAACATATTAACCAAAATAATCCAAATAATCAAATTATTTGAATCTGAACTGAAAGTTATATGCCTGTTATGTAATATTTGGATAGTCTCAGGTTAAAAGTGTAATTATTAAAAGTTAATAATTCTATTTAAGAAACGAAAATTAGATTTTCGATATAAGATTACAGAATCACAAAACCCTAGTAGCCGTCAAAAGAAAAAAACTACGAAGAACGAAATAGTTTTCGTTCATCGAGAATTCCGCACCAAACGTTGAAGGCAGAATCCGATCTCGGCGTGGATACACGTAGAGGACTTGTACTATCAAGTCTATCATCCGATTGTTACAGATTCAACGTTACAGGTACGAAATTGTTTCTATATTTGTTTATCGTTGAAAACCCCGAAAAACTAATCTGAATATGACTAGATCTAAAAACTCGGGTTGATAAAACACGCTTCCGCATCCATATTCAACCCTACAGTGGTATCAGAGCGTCTGGTCGTCTGTTTAGATTAGTTTTTTGAAATTTTTGGTGAAAAACGAATCGGAAAAAACATAAAAATTGCGCGCGCGCACACGAACACAGTCGCCAGAACCACGCACGCCGCAACCCTAGCCGGCCGCGCGTTTCGACACCGGTCTTAGGCGCAGGGGCGGTGAGGCACAGGGGCGGCAAGGCACAGCATGGCGCGGCGCAGTCTGGAGCAGCGGCGGCGTTAATCGGCGGGCGAGAAGATTGAATCGCGCGAGCGGTTTTTGTCAATCGCCCCCTCGCTCGTCGGGCTTTCAGGCTG
>CM071874.1:24674146-24701004 GCA_036759665.1 Gynandropsis gynandra
AGCTTTTCAATCTTTCAACGCTTGTTTACACATGGCCATGTGTTTGAACTTTGTTAAACTATATGCCTCTGGCCAGGAAAAAAATGTATTCGTAAAACAAACCTTACATAAATGCTTCCCTTTACTTTTGCAATGGAATGATAGTCGTCTCCTGTAGGAATATCTGACCAGTGGAAATGAATCCTTCCACCACTTCCTCCTCCACCACCATTGAGACTACCATTTCCTCCATTGCTAGAAAGAACAGCAGACTTCCCTATATCAAGTGTACGCAAGAATAAAAGTACAGTTCCTCCAGAACCACCACCAGGTGCTATACGTGAATTGTTTACAAGTTTGGGCATCTTCCTAGGACTTCCACCATCAGCTGCAATTGAGCCCTCAAGTAATAAGCTTGACAGTGGGTGCTCAAATGAACCGATCACTACACAGATTGATAACACTACATATTAGAAAGGCGGATAAGTTCAAGAAACAATCAAAGATATCTCCGCTACAGAGATTTTACATGCATGTTTGAAATGTTTTATATCCATGTATCATAAGCTCTTAGATCAATGTCAAGCAAGCTACAAAAACAACAATGAGAAAAGTGCCTTTGTCTTTTGTCAAATTGAAAAAATAGCATTAAAATACAGACTGAATCCTTTTTTCTTCTGTGATGAAGAAGTGTGTTATAATGACTACCATGTTGCGCCAAGAGTTGTACTGATCCGAAATTATGTGTCACCTCAAAAGAAATGAAATCATCAAATGTGCCAACATGACTCACCAATGATTCCACCACCAGCAACTGAATCAGTCGACTCTTCGTTTCCACTTCCACTGCCAAGTTCACATGGCAGATCTGCATTCCCATAAGAATCACCTCCGTCGACACAATTATGATTGTAACACCCTCGCCCGCCTTTACCACCATGCCCACCACCGCTGCCAATCCCACTACTCAGAAACCTACCTCTCCCAACTCCACCTTTGCAACCTGTATAAATAACAAGTCAATATTAATTTTTTGCAAAACAATCTCAAATGCTCTAAGAAATTACAGTAAGTAATAATGCTTGGGAGAAATATATATGTTTACCCATCCAGTTTGCACTTATCGATCCAGAAGACTGAACAACTAATGCTCTTGCCAGATGGAAATGGATAACAGACCCTTTGATGAGTCCTTCAACAGTGATATCCTCAACTCGGCATATCTGCAACAGACAGCGGTGTTATGATTCACAAACCAAATAAGGAGTCCCACATGGGTTGAAATAGACTCTAATGCTGGGCTTATAAAGAAACTCATTCTATCCAATCTCTCGAAGGGGTAAAGAAGAAATAAAAAATTTAATATAAACTTTTGTTTAGTACCTTCATTAACAATGAATTATAAGAAAATAGCTTCTTGTTTTTGTAAGAAAATATATCAAATTAGTAATAATGTAAGAAATCAAACTTTTCATACTGTTCTGAAGTTTGGCCTTAATACAAGAACTTTCTCTTATCCGCATGAATCAGACAATACTATTCTATTTCCTATGCTTGTATTGGTTTTTGTTTACTTTGTTATTGGAGTCACAGGAATTCCTTTCAATAAAAAAGGAATAGACTTTGATATATTATCAAAATTATTGATGCCATCTATAAGCTAGCTTTTGGGATGAGTTCTACCTAGGAGGTTCTTATCAAAGGGGCGCTTAAATGAAATCTTATCAGTTTTATTGCTTTTACTACTAAAAAGAAAAAGAATAAACACCTGGAGAGTGAACGACAGGGAAGAATTGACATTGCAGTCCTCTGGTGGATGGATAAGCTCAACAGGGCAATCTTTGCGTTGACAGTAAAGCCTTGGGGTACTTTCAAAAGATAAAAGATCAAACTTGACAGGCTCAGTTCAAAGACAGCAAACAAAATATAAAATAGAAGAAACATTTTTTTTTTTTTTTGTGATCTTTCAAACCTTCAGAACTTACAGGACACCGGTTGATGCATTCTGCAAAGGAGCACGTAAGACAGCTCCGGCTCCAACCTTCATAAATCACAAAGTTATTTGTTAATCAACAATAAAACTCTTTCCGTAGTAGTTATTAAGCAATCAAATTTTAATAGTTCCTGTATGAGCAATGTGTTTTTCTGGGACAGGCCATAATCATGATTCATTTTACACGCATTGACGCGATATAAGTTCGATAATTATCGCAAGCCATTAAGGCTTCTGTCTTGCACCTGGAATCAGAGTATCTTAGCTTTTAAAGCAGCATTTGGAAACCCCTGATGTCTTAATTCCCTACAGGATGACATTAACTAACTAATAAATAATCATACGTCATAACGTAACACAATTTCTTACGTGGATGTGGTAAAAGAGAGATAAAATCAGACGTTGTGCTTCAATTGTGTCTCCTGGGCCTCTTAGATTCAATAGACCCTGTCCATGTACTCCAAGATTGCCATTGGAACGTATAATGGAAGACTCCTAATAAAAGAACGAAGTACAGTAATTGTACGTCAGAATTGTCCATCATAGGGCAGTATGGTGGAGAGTGACAATGAGCTAGTGTTCAGAATACCTTGAGAACCAACAGATTACTAATTTGGAGCATTGAAGTTCCTAATATTGTCGTTCCAACGCCTTCTATAACCATTCTTGACCTCCACATCAAGAACATCTTGACTGTCATACGTAAAGCACCAAATACCTGATTTATAGCATCAATATGAATATAGCTGTGGAAGGTAAACGATGAATAAGCATGCAGTAATTTGATGTCTGGCAAGAAAGCATAGGCACCTTAATAACAGAGTTGCTCATCAGGAGTTCCTCGGCAAATAATTCAAATTCTGATGAAGCATAGCGAGGATGCCCGAAACTTAAAACCCCACCATTTGACAAGCTTATCAATCCTTGAACCTGTAAATTATGAAATGGCTGTACTCCTGAGTAGAAGAAACACCATATGAAATCTAGTCTTGGGGGCTTTTGCATATCAAGTAGCAGTAGGATTTGCATCATTTTTTAGATTTTCAGGCAAATAAAAGAGCAAAATACCAAAACAAATGATATAGAAAGAAACTAGAAAGTAGCCAAACACTTCAACACGACCGCGATCAGACAGAAGTTTTATGGTATAAAAAGTATACATTTCACAAACCTGGACACGGCTCCAACGCAAGTGAACAGCAACTTTTGCCTGATTTTGGATATAAACATTAGTGAAAAGATGACGGTAAGGAAACAACAGGATAGGAGTGTCCGTTTGTGTTGTTATATTGTTATTGTCAATAGTAAGGCTCTCTGAAACAGCATCATAGAGAGTCCCAGCAGCTCCTGCATTATCTGGACAGCCAAAACTAGCACCCCCTGCAAAAGAAAATTGGAAATATTAAATTACCAAGAAATCAAATGAAAAATGTGAGATAAAAGCTTCTAGGAGAACAGAGTTTTCACAATCAACCAATAAGAATGGGATAACCATCGTAGTTTACGATATACAAAATGCAAATTGAAAACTACGACGGTAAAATACTTGCAATGGCTTATCATATAGATGGCTAGAAATATCATGAATCACAATAGAAACATCAATGGACCATCAAATAACTTCTCGACAGAGGAACATTTGAGAAAGGCAAGTAGTACGAGAAGAACAATATCTCCGTGCAACAAGTAGAAGACAAGGAAAACAAATATAATAAATGATAGAAGAGCTAACCGTTCACAAAGATTGTTAGGTCAGTGTGCCTGCTGAATATATCGACTGCCACCCGTCCACCACCTCCACCTGCATAACCATTACCTCCCGATGCACTGATACGACCAATGCCCGTCCTGCATATAAGATAATTCAGAAAGCCGGATCTTCAAGCTGGCTCCAACACAAATTAAACAGTGCTTTCAGTTATCAAATTTACTTGCAATTTCTTGCAGATAGACAAATCAACCAAGGAATACAATATATATCAATAAGCTAAAAATTCAGTAATTACAAGGCCTCAAAAAGTATACATCAGCTTACAGTACTGAGAGGATTAGCTTAAGAACATAAGTAAACTATAATCTCAGCTTTCGGATCATCATTTCTCATACTCAAGACCTACTATGTAAAAAGTAAAGCAACTTGACAATGGCCACCAGAAAGGTCAGCCACCAAAATGGAATAATTAAGGATTTATGGGGCCACAATACAACAGAGTGGACGTTATACTTCTCGGTCAGCCTAAGAACTCAGCATTTCATCTTAACCACCAAATGTGGAATTGAAAACAATCAATTCTTGCCTTTTCTGAACTAAAACAAAACAAAATCCATAAAACCATGAATTACCACTTTCCATAAAGACATAAAAATAACAAGAGAAAAAACACACACACACACACAGAAAGCAGCGAAAAATCAGGATTTTTTACATTTTGTGAGCCTTGATGTAGATGCTTCCACCGGACCCACCACCACCTTTGACTCCTCCGCCGGCCCCATCGGCCCTAACGCTGCCATTTATCTCAAGATTCCCTAGCACATACATCTCCACCGTCCCTCCTCCGCCGCCGCCATAGTCGACCTCGTAGCTCGTCGACCCACCTCGGCTTCCGTAGCTCCTCGGCGTCTCCAGAGACGACCAAGCGTACACGTCACCTCCCCAAACGTCTTCCGGAAGCTTTGACCCGTCCGATAAGCAGCATGCGCCTCTTCCGCCGTGTCCACCACCGGAGCCCTCCACGCCCTCCGGCGTCCCGCTCGTCTCAGGCGGAGGATCCCCAGCCAACCCAGTTGTATCAACGGCGGCGCCATACCCGAAACCGGCGTTCTTTGATATGAGATGGAAAGTTCCGGCGACCACCGACGAGTTCTGCCCCAGCCAGAAGTTCCCGGATATGTTGACAGTTATCGAGCAGCCGGAGATTGAGCACTGCAATCTCACGCCGGGCAAAACATGGAGATTGCCCTTGCCTGAGATGTAAAGGTCACGCACGAGGTTCAACTCGGTGACAAGCTGACACGTCGAGTCCAAGGAACCAACGCCGCCGAGATCATCGACGCAGGACACCGACGACGATGACCCATCATCCGGCTCCGGTGCCGGAGATGGTGTTGGAAACGGCGGATTGGAGTCACCATTGAAAAGCCTTAACCGAATTGCGATTTCATCCCACGAAAGTGATAAACCCAGAAACCCAGAGAAAGTAAAGAGGATGAGGAAGGGCAAACGGAGACAGAATAATCGTTCCATTGAACGGGAACCAAATTCATCTGAAATGGAAATTATATTCTGAAATGGAAGCCAATGGATTCAGGAAAAAAGAGTTAACGAACATTACCGTTAACACCCACTACGAAATTCAAACCAGGAAATAAAGAATAATAACCCACATCAATCGAACAGAATATCCTGGGAATTTACGAAGAAAATCATGCGCATACACAAATTGGAGCCCTTAACATGACTCTCTGATATGCGTCTAGAGAGAGTTTTCTTTGCTTTGTATTAAGTGAGAGAGAGAGAGAAGCGCTCTGTTTGGTTGGTGATGGTGGCGAAATTTTTAGAAAGCTTGGAGCTTTCACGTGACCTTTCTCAAAAAAGGACCTCTTTCTCGTATAACCAATAACCTCAGGACACGTGGTTATCCAAAACCAAACCCGCCTAAACCGGAAAGCCTTGTTTAAGGGGGAAGTAATATGTTATATGTATATAAGATTAGAGGTGGACTAAATATTTGGAATTTTTGTATTTGATATATATCTTAATAAAAAAATTTGAATATATGAATCATAATTATAGAATATTTGATGTATATATGAATATATAAATATAAATGTAAATATAAATAATAAAATTAAAGATTCAAATTATTTGAATTTAAAGTATATTAAATAATAATATTATTAAGTATATAGATAATTATAGAAATGTGCAAAATATTAAAAAGTCTTGTTACAATAAGTAATAAATATAATACAATTTAAAACAATAAAAATCCCAACCTCACATTTTATAATGACATTAGAATTTATAATAAAAACGTATTTAATATTTTAGTCTTTTAAACATATTAGTATCGTCAGTGTATATATCACCAAATCTAATATAAATGTTACATGAAAATTAATATAAAGATTTAATATTTGTTTATGAATCGTGTCTATCTTTTGTGATTTTAAATTTTAATAGTTGATTGTATTCAACAAATCAGTGGTTTTTGCAGTGAAAAATATATTTCAATTTTGTACTTAACAATTTTTATGTTTGATTTTACATGTAGATATTTGTAAATATTTGATTTATTTTGAATATCTTAATTTTTTCACAAATAAAAATAATTAAATAGGTAAAAATATATATGGTTAGAGATTTGGGTATCATGCATAGATCATTTAAGTTTTCGTTTTCACCAATTTATATTTATCTTTTTTTATAAAAAATGGTTTTTTGTTTTATTATTTGTAACATTTGCAACGTGGAGTAAAGCAATTAATTATTCATAAAACGATCAATCAACGTCAAGATTGTATGTTTGAGATGACGTGTTTGTTTCTGTGGTCATGGCAATGTTAGATATAATGAAATTAGTAAAAACCCAAAAAAGAAATAAAATGTCACGATAAAATGGAGAGAAAAAAACAAGATAAAATGAAAACAAAACAATAAATAAAGTAAAGAGATGGAAACTTTATCTTTTGTTAAAGTAATTTTCACTTTTAGTTATATTTTATTAGATACAATATTATGAAAATAAAATAAGATTATATAAAATAAACAATAAATTAATATTACAATTTACAAAAAATGTTACAAAATATAAATATAAACATGATAGCATATTCATATTTTCATCAAAATTAATTATTTGAGATTTATTGTAATTATTACAGAAACAAACAGAAAAGAAAATTGGATTTTAATTATTGTCATCTCAAGTGTTAGAATTTTTTACTTAAAATCGGAATATTAGATCATTAATATTAAACGATATATGGTAACCAAATGTCACTTTGGATTTTGTTACGAAAAAAACACTTATTCCTATTTGAAATTTTATTTTAGTTCAATTATCCTTTTAATTTTAGTTTTATCAGTTTTTTTTTAAATTTAGTTTTTATTATGTTTCTTTTATAAAATATGCTTTAGTTGGATTTTTTACAACGATATTCATCAAATTTTATTTTCAAAATTTAGCTTTATTCTTATTTATCATAAATTATTCAAATTCACTCAATCATATTCTAAATATAAATTACATTCATAAATATTAAATATAAAAATAATTGTGTATTGAATTTATATTTAAAATGTATTTAGTAATTTAATTTATTTAATTTATCCAAATATTATTTCAAACAATATCTCATAAATGATTAACATAATTTAAGAGTATAAATATCCAAAATTTTATTAACAAAATTAATACAATCTATGAGTTGATATAAAATAATTAAAAAATTGTGTATTTTTATATAATTTTCATTGTGGATTATTTTAGATGGTCAATGTTATGATTTTAAAGTTAGAGACCATTATTTTTTTATTTGTAGAATAGAAATAAGATTTAACAATTTTTTAATGTTTAGTTAACTGAGAGATTTTGATTAAATTTGAATAATTAAGGGAAAAATAGGATTATGGTTAAATTTTAAGGAAAAATTAGAATTATGATCAAAGTTAATGGGAGAACTGAACTAAAAAATTATTGAGTGGAATAAAATTATGACTAAATTTTTGAAAAAAAATTCGAAAGAGATAAAAAAATCAAATTAAAGAAATATTCTTAACAATTATCCTTTTGTATTAGAAGATATGATAATATTTCTAACATTAGAAATTATTGATCGTAGAGATGTTAGAAATTTGTTAATATTTTATAGATTTTAAAGGTTTGTTAATATTTTGGAGATATATAGAGGTTGTTAACGGGTAAAACTCATATTTTCCCTTCAAGTTTACATATTTTCCCTATTTTCTCCTCATGTTTCGCACTTATCATATTTCTTTTTATGTTTTGGTCAACATTTTATTCCCCTCATATTTAAAAATTCTTCCTATAACCATATCCGTTTAAAATTCTGTTAAACCTTCCAATTTAACTTCAAAACCCTAAAACCATTAATTTTAACCCGATTTTAGATCCAATTTTGACCCGATTCGATCCAAAATTACTTTTGACCCGGTTTATACTCAAATTTGACGTGGTATATGTATAATTTTGACTCGGTTTAGATTCAATTTTGACCAGAATTTGAAACCAAATTTAACCTAGTTAAGTCTCAATTTAAACCAGAATTTAGGTCCAATTTTGATCTGGTTATACTTAATTTAGATCATAATTTGAAACCAATTTTGACCCCATTTACGCTCAATTTAAACCAAAACTTGGATCCAATTTTAATTTTTTACCCGATTAAAATCAAAATCAATATGAAAATTTAACCAAACTAAATTTTAATTTAAAAAAACCCGATTCTTATCAGTTTTTCAATTTTGACCTAAATTTAGTCTAATTGTGACTTGCATTAGATGCAATTTTGAGACAATTTCATTTCAATTTTGAGTGCAGGTTTTGATTGAGTGAAAATAAAAATTACACCGAAATTACAATAAAAATTGCACTCAATTTTTTATTTTCACCCAATTAAAACCCAAATCTATATGAAATTTGAAATGAATTAAACCAAAATTTAAACAAAAAATTATTTTCCATTTGTTCGAATTATGACTGGAATTGCGATGTAATTTTGACCGATCGGGATAAAAATCGAACAAACCGATAAGAATCGGGTTTGTTAAAATTTTGGTTTAATTGAATTGAATTTCATATTGATTCGAGTTTTAATTGGATGAAAATCAAAACTGTGTCAAAATTGTACCCAATTCGAGTCAAAATTATACCGATTTTGGGTTAAAAATTGAAAATCCGAAAAGAATCGGGTTTTATTTAAATTTTGGTTTAATTTTTTTGAATTTCATATTGATTTGGGTTTTAGTTGGATGAAAATCAAAATTGAGTCAAAATTATACCAATTCCGGGTTAAAAATCAACAGCCCGATAAGAATCGGGTTTTATTTGAATTTTGGTTTAATTTTTTGAATTTCATATTTGATTCGAGTTTTAATTGGATGAAATTAAAATTTAGTCAAAAGTGTATCCAATTCAATTCAAAATTATACCAATTTCGGGTTAAAAATCGAACAAATCGATAAGAATCGGGTTTTATTAAAATTTCGATTTAATTTTGTTGAATTTCATATTGATTCTTTTTTAAAATTAGATGAAAATCAAAATTAGACCCAAAATATGGTCAAATTTGAGTCTAAATCGGGTCAAAATGGGCATAAACCGGGTCAAAATCAGAAGATTTAATGGAATTTAAATAAAAGGGGTTATAGGTAGAATTGCAAAGGATAAAGAGAAAATAGGATTAGGGCTAAAACATGAGGAAGAATTATAAGTTCGAATATGATGGGGAAATAGATAGAATAGGCAAATATGAGGGGGAAATAGGAGTTCTACTCTTTGTTAAAATATCATATACTGTAGGGATATTCAAATATTTGGTTAAATTGTAAAGTCTATATAAGATTGTTGATGATCTCTAATAATAAAAAAAATACATCTTTTGTGTTTTATCATAGTATCAGAGCCAAAAATCCTTCTTGAATTTTGATGTTCATTTAGATTTCGCAAATATGATGAATATCGATGATGATGGTGAAAATAAAGACGACGATGACAATCATTAAGAAGGATGATGTCGTGGTTCATTTTCCATTCTTTTAACCTTATATTTTTGCGGGTGTCTATGCAATATATTGAAGACGATCCTATGCCAGGGCATATATGCATAAGATAAACCCACATTATGTTATTGTTGATCCCACGTCAGAATATATTGACACAATATGACGCATGACTGAGTATATAATCGATGACTATAACGATTGAGTATATAATCGTTTTTAAAATTTTGAAGTGTAGGAAAGTTGAAAGTTACCATGGAGCGTGTCTCTCGTTGTTCCTTTTACTTGGCTCTATGGACCACACGATTCTAGCTCCAACCGAATGAGGCAAAAATCCACCCGATGAATCCAATTCGATTGCAAACCATTGAGTTATTGTTGCGTATCGATTTGTACGATGAGTTATTCAACTAATTTAACTATGTTGACAGTCGATTGCTTCAATTACTCTGCATCAGTTTATCGAGATTTTCACCAAAACATTGAGAAAGAAGGACTTTGATTTAATTCTTCTCATTTAGATGTTTACGATTTGCATGTTCTAACTTAAGAGAGGATATTAGGAGATATAATATCTCCGAGATTATGAATTGTTAATATCCTAAAACTATTAGAAGTTTGTCAATAATTATAGATATTTTAAAAGTTAGTTAATATTTTAGAGAAATTTAGAATTTAGCAATATATATGATATTATAGAGATATTTAAATATTTGGTTAAATTATAAAGTCTATAAAAACTATTGAAAATCTCTAATACTAAAAAAATGAAACAAATCTTCTTCTTCTGTATTTTATTTTATCGTTTGTTATATATATATATATACAATTATTTTATCTTAATATCTGAATTTATATTTATCATATTTTCTAAATATTGATTTTTTCGTTTATAATTATAATTAAAACAACGTGGTTTTATAATATTTTCTCTCATATTTTATTGTCTTATAATATTAATTAGATATTTTTTATTTATTTGTGGATGTGTTAATATGTTTTTTAGATACATTATCTTGTTTTTTCTAAAAGCTTTAATTTTGATGATAAACATATTTTATTTATTTGCGATTAAACTACTTTATTTTAAATATTATGTCATTCATCTAAATTAAATAAGTATTTTAAATTAAAATTAATGGTACACAAATGATAAAATTAGTTTTTGTGATATACCATTAATATTCTATATTAATAATAATATGTTTAGACAATATAATATAATATATGTATATTTTTATCGTCAAACACGTTAGAATGCCAAATGGCATGGAAAAGGAGAACCAAACAGACAGCGAATCCCTCACAATAGGTTTGACTTTTGTCAACGTGTTTGGTTATCGGGCCATTTTTGTGGATCTTCATTCCACGTCTGCAAATATTAAATATCAATAAATATTTTACTATTTAATTTTATTGTTCGTATTTGTAAAAATTGATATTTGCAAATTCGAGTATCCATAAAAAACCGGATATTTGTATTCGCAGACCATCAAACTCGAAACATAAATTCATTGCGGTGTAGGACGAACTGACCATAAACCACGAACCGGAGACCACGACCATAGAAACACATACCACGACCACAAATCACAAATGGACAGACTACGAACTATGGACAGACGGACCACGACACCATGACGGACGAACGGATCTATAGATCTACGGACCACAATACCACAACAAAACACGGATAGACGAACCACGGTACCATGACCACGGACGAATGGACGAACCACGGTACCATGACCACGGACGGATGGACGAACCACGACACCACGACATCACAGACGTACCACGATACCTTGGCACCACGACAGATAAAACTCGTTTCGGGAAAAAGGGAAGGAACATGAGAGAAAGCGGGAAAGATGAAAGAGAAGAAATGAGAGAGAAGAGGGTGGCAGTGGTGGAGTATAGAAGAAAATTTAGGATTAGGTTAAAAAGGTTTAATATTTACAATTTAATCATTTACTTTAATATTAGTTTTATATTATTATATATGTTTATATTTGGAGTAAATCTGGTATTAAAAGGTTTATAGTTTATAATTTGATCCTTTAAAATTAAATTTGTTATAAATTTATATATATTTAATAAATTATCTATTTAGTATTTACATATACAAATAGTTCAGATAACTAAACCGACTATTTGTATTTGTATTTGTATTTGTTGAATATCTTACTTCTATCATTTGTATTTCTATTTCTTCCTACGAATATTTGAATTTTCGATTCGAATACGAATTGGTTACGAATACTTCGAATATTTTGTTCAGTCCTACCATGTCCACCACCTTTGCATTATTTTCAAAGGAAATTTTATGGTTATTGTATTTTATTTTAATTTAGATTTTAACTTGTATAAAAACTGTTGAAAAATGAGTTACTTTGGCATCTTTCTTCATTAAATCATAAAAAAATTGTATATAAGTTATTTTATATAACTTCATCTAGTTATATACAAAAATATATCTCACTTATTTATAAATAACTAGATGATATCCGCGCGTTACGCGGTTTTTTGATTAATTATATTGTATGTTTGTTAACGTTATAAATAATTGATTTGTTCAATTTTTATGATTGATATATGTATCGGTCAATACAAACGCAAAAATTCTAATTTTCAATGTAAAAGTTTAAACATTAGATTTCTAAGATGTTATGCCAACTACCAATGACATTTGTTCATAATATCATTGAAATTTTAAAACGTAATCTGTTGGAAGTAGTGGTTGTATGATTTGGATTGGAGTTTTTCACATGAGTTTTTTCCTATTTGTACCTGCATAATTTTTTAGGACTAAATTCAATTTATAACATGATTTAAAAATAATTATTAAGGTACAAACATAATTTTTGAATCTTTAAAACTAACTTATGTTTTAATTTCTTGATTGTTTTTAGATAAACTTTATTATTTAGTTTGTATTTGGTTTGATTATGATTTTATACATTTTCTTCTGCTACATAGTTCAAACCATTCACAATTTGAAATAAAAGTATTTATTTTATTCTGTAATTGTGTTTGAGCGATGACACCTATAGCCATCTCTTATGAGTGATGTTTGAAACTTCTAGCCCCGAGGTTGTTTCGAGATGAGGGTGTTATAAAAGTATAGTATCGGTTTTATTCTTTTAAAAGTGACTAAGGTCTTGGGTTTTGTATTTACACGTAGAGAGAAGGTCCTTCAAATGGTTTCATTCTCGAACTATAAACCAACATACTGATGAAGTAGAAAGACTTAGAACCACAAATGACTAATCCAAGTTACATAAGACTCTTATGAATGTAGAAGCAGTTCTTGTGAACTTTTGTTGGACTAAATTCATCGTCCTCACCCTTTGAGATTCACATTTGATAAAAGAAACAACATTGATATCCAAAGCAAAAAGTTGATATTATGATTATGAAAGAAAATGGTTAAATCACATAAATAGTTATATTGTCGAATTTCCATATCGTGGATTGCACTTTAACCAAATATTTCAAACTACATACCAAATATGTACATTTCACATCCTCCTTCGCTATGTTCTTTGTTCATTTGGTATCTACAAAACAATCATCACAATCATCGTACTTGGTTCACCAACACCGCCAAACCAACATTAGTTTTTCGTTTGTCAAAAGTAGCACCATCAGCTAAAACAATATTTTCTTTTTGTGTCATACAACTCAACACGCTACCGGAGGATGGACATACAACTCCGCAACTGGAGGATGGATAAACTAAAGATACAATCCCAACAACAACTTTTTACAATTGAATTGAGCAGAGGTCATAGCTTAACAATATTATGAACGTTACTGTAAACTTCATTGTTACACACTTATACATTTATTTCAACCGTTCAAGGATACATTATTGAACAAACAAAAAGTTAACACTCCCCATACAAAAAAGTCTGGCATTTTGGAAACAGAAAGTCAGCGCCTGAAGAACACGCTAACATTTGACCCATTTTCAAACAATGAAACGTCTGATGAGACTGAACTAATTCTTATTACAAAGCACAAACAGCCTAAGGATACCAGGTACATGACACTCCAGAAGTTTCCTATCTGCCAGAGTAACATCACATGTACGACATTCGTCACAACCAGAAAACTCGGTTACCAATCCAACAAAGAGCTTGGGTTGTGCAATGTCAAAAGAAATGGCATGGGAAATGGTTGAGGTCTCTTCATTGCTTACCAGTGGTGGAGATTTATTCGAGTTTGAAGCTAATGCTACTTTTTTTGTTGAAGTGAGATTTTGAGGTCGATGACTTCTTAGAGCTTGCGGTCAACTGCATAGGCGAGTTGTGGCCGGAAAGCGTCCCCAATATGTCTGTGTTTGTGCTTAATATTCCCCGAGAATTGATAGCTATCCGGGAAACCCTGCGTTTCATTTTAACAGCAAGCCATCAAATAACAATATTCATCAGCAAAATTGTTCATATGAATCACCTTGTAAGACTTGTCATCTAAATCCAATTGTGCTTATTTTATTGACAGGAACACCAATTTTTTTTCTATACCCAAATGACTATGTCCTCCCTGAAAAATGACAACAGAAACTCATTATGAATCGTATCCCTAAGAGATCTAAGTTAAACACGTCATGTAACCCTAAGAGTTCGACATAACAAAAAAGAAAATGGCTTTGAAAGGGTAGGTTGATCCATTAGAACATTAAATATCTAAATAAGAAACCGATGACAAACATATGCAAGGATCTTATACTCCAAATGCCAAATCGATGAAAATCTTGAAATTCATTCCTTAAGAAGGAAACAACCCCAAAGATTAAAAGTTGGCTCTCTCTCTAGCACCGACATGCCACATACATTATATCCATGTTCAAGAACTTGGAAAATTATGTGCAAAAAATGACAATGCGAAGTTGTTGGATATTATAAAAAGATGCAGAAGCATTCCAAATGCAATTGAAATAAAGTGTATGTATTGGAAACTATGCGTAAGTATAGGGGTAAGCAAAGCTAACCAAGACTATGGTCAAATTAGATGACTAAAAAAAGAGAAGATCAATAATTAAAGCGCAAAAAATAATTAAATATTCACAACAATGATTGACATGATGATAAATCAAATCAATCACAAAGAAACGAAAAAACTACTAAAAGAAACGACCTAAATGGTGTTGAGATCCGTTATGTCAAACTTAGCTTTCTTTTGAATGATAAGTATTTTAAGAATGATTTTCCAAGGAATTTAAAAAAAAGAAGAGGAGTAATGTTCATACCAGTAGTATCCCAAAGCCCTAAGTTAACTTTAGATAAATGCCTTCCATAACATTTGAACTGAAGTTGTCAAAAACTGTTGGTATGTAGTCTTGATACATTCATCAATTAACCTAAATATTCAGCAGCTCTTATATAGGGATCACCATAAAGATGAAACATTTAAAAGCTGCAAAACCAGATGCACCTCCACAACAATCATGATAAACTGGCGTCTATATAATTTTTCTAAAAATAAAAAAAAGGGTTTTTTCCCACGAAAGAATCCGAAGAAATTAGTGATTTCGAGGCATCGACATGTATTCACAGAATCGTTTAGCTAAAGGAGCTAAATTTGAGAGACCCATATGGATTTTTCATCAAAAGGAATTGAATTTGAGATGCTAAAAGGTTGTTTTGCAAGAGAAACTGAAAAGCTGAGAAACCCAGATAGATTCATGATGAGGAAATTCAGGAACGTTCTTACAGTTGGGAATTTGTTGTTAGTGTAGCAGATGAGCATACAAGTTTTGCCAACTGCACCATCCCCCATTGTCATACACTTGATGAACCTTGAAGAACTCGAAGCCATTGAACTCAAACTAAAGCAAATAAGTTCAGGGATCCACTGACATTAAAACAATCACAAACATCAGAACCTGCTTCATATTTACCACAAAAGAGAGGAAATATCTGAGTTGTCCAACCTTTTTAAGAATATTTTCATAGCTTGCCCGACTAACCAAAGAGAAGCCAAGATAAAAACATTTGCTCCTCTATAGCTTAAAGGCCTTAGTCTGTTGTAGGCCTCTTGCCCTGGGAAGATGAACCATAAAAGGAGTCTCAAACAAAGTTATAGGTCAGATCATGTAGATGTATCTGTGATGGGTTTGACATGTTTAAATGATAAGTATTTTAGGAATAATTTTCCAAGGAATTTTAAAAAAGAAGAGCACTAATGTTCATACCAGCAGTATCCCAGAGCCCTAAGTTAACAGGAATGGATTCAACCACAACATTTGAACTGAAGTTGTCAAAAATTGTTGGTATGTAGTCCTTAAACATGCATCAATCAACCTAAATTTTCAGCAGATCTCATACAGGGATCATCATAAAGCTGAACCATTAAAAGCTGCATAACATAAATTAGAGTTAATCCAAAGAAATCCACAACCTTCGCAATAATCTTGTCGTGAACAATCAAGAAACCCGAACATAAAATATAGTTAAATCGACTCAATCTAAAAAAATATTAAGATGAATTATATTAATTGGAAATATGTATAAAATAGTGATAATGTCGTATAAATAATGTATATATTTTAATCTCATATAAATAATGATAGTTTGCAAAGAGTATCTATATGATGTACAATCAAGTTAAAGCTTTTTTAGCTAGATTTCAAGAAGTATCCTACATGAAAAGAGTGAAAACTTATACAAATACATCAAAAGAATAATATGGGAAAAAAAACCCTGAACTCAGCAGTCATTATATCCTCAATTCATCACTTTATCTGGACAATTTCTACATCTTTATAAGAATAGTAGAAGAAATAATGGTTACCATCAAATAAGATTTTCAAAACCAAGACAAAATCTATACATAATACATGTCACGACACTTAAATCAAACTATTCAAGTTCTCCATGTTGTTATTTCCCTTTGCACCACAGAAGCATATTCAAGCAGGAAATATGGCATAAATTGAGCACTTATCAATAATTGTTTCAAGATTCTTATCTAAATGAAAATTGAACAAAAATGTAAGGTTTTTTATATTTCTCTTTGGATGTTGGATTTAGAAACTTAGAACAAAAAGGAAGAAACAAACCTCAAAATCTAAGTCTCAAAACAAACGAGTTAGAAACAAACGACCATCTAGAGGTAGTGAGAAAGCTAATCTGGAAAATTTGATGATGACAACAAAATAAATAGAAAAAAACCCAATATGCTAATGTAATGACAAAAGAGATTTGAAACTTGCAGCAATTATATCCTTAAGTCGTCACATTCTCTAGACAATCTCTACATCTTTATAAGAAGGGCAACAATGGTTGCCATCAAATCAGATTTCCAAAACAAAGACAAATCTATACATAAACATGTCACGATACTAAAATGCAAACTATACAAATTCTCCATGTTGGTATTACCCTGTGCACCACAAAAGCAGAAAATATGGCGTAAATTGAGCACAAATCAATAATTGTTTCACGATTCCTATCTAAATGAACTATAGAAAAGATGTTAGTTTTTTTTATATTTCTCCAAGAAAGTTGCATTCAGACAGTTAGAACAAAGAGGAAGAAACAAACCTCAAAAACTAAGGCACAAAACAAACGGCTTAGAAACAAACCTCTCAGCAATGTCAGCAATCATATCCTAGAATAAGCTTCAAAAAAACTGACAGTAACATTTCCTGGCTAAACCAAGAAGAAACAAACGTCATGATTTACAATTCCAAAAAAAATACAGAAGAATACATGTTAGAAGGTAGTGGTAATGAAATCCATGCTGGCGGAGGAAGAAACAGACCTTAAAATCTAAGTAGATTTGTTTACCCGATTAGGGTGGTACCGAAATCCACGTCGGCAGGAAGAAACAAACCTCAAAATATTAGGTATGAAACAGTTGGATAGGGGCATGAAAACCTCACATCATCGATGATGCAATTGGATAGCGTGGGGGTTGAGGGGTAGAGATATGGAGGTACGTTTGCTTACCCGAGTCAGATGGTAATGAAATTCACATCGGTGGAGGAAGAAACAAACCTCAAATTCTAAGCTATAGAACGGTTGTCTAGGCTTGGAGGCATATGATTTTCAACTACTTATATCAGCACCTGGAGAAAAGAAAAAAAATACATCGACCTCATAGAAGAGTTTTGCAGTCGCATTAATCCATGATAATATAGAATGAGATGCAAGCGCATCAATTCTCTTGAAATCTGAAATATTGCTTCACTTTCTAGAAAAACTATAATGACTAACCTGTACTCCTCCAACCAGCAAGTCTAGTGAAGGATTCATAATCCTGCATCGATGTAATCCCAGCAGATTAACAAACCAATCTGAAAACCAAATATGAAGAGATGGACATAGATACCATTGCCTGGCTAATCGATATGGCGGCATTCTTGTGCATTGCAGCTCGAGACTTACAGGTAGAAATTCGGAAATCGCATCCTGGAATGGTGTCCAATTTAGCTAAATCTTTCACAGGAGCTTACAACACTCTAGGGTAATTAAAAAAAAAAACAAACCGGAAGATGACAGCGTTAAAATGGTGCCCAATTTATCAACCACGAATATATCCTCATAATACTTCTCGCCTTCTGCAGAATATACCCGAGAAAACAAACGACCATCAAGAGGTAGTGAGAAAGCTAACCTGGAAAATTTGAAGATGACAACAAAATAAAGAGAAAAAAAATCCAATATGCTAATGCAATGACAAAAGATAATTGAAACTTGCAACCGTTATATCCTTAAGGCATCAAATTCTTTAGACAATCTTCACATCTTTATAAGAAGGACAACAATGTCTGCCATCAAATCAGATTTCCAAAACATAGACAAATAATGTCACGATACTAAAAATGCAAACTATTCAAATTTTCCATGTTGGTATTGCCCTGTGCACCACAAAATCAAATTAAAGCAGAAAATATGGCGAAGAAACAAACCACTCAACAATGTCAGCAATCATATCCTAGAATAAGCTTCACAAAAACTGACAGTAACATTTCCTTGCTAAACCGAGAAGAAACAGACGTCATGACTTACAATTAAAAAAAATACAGAAGAATACACGTTAGAAGGTAATGGTAATGAAATCCATCCTGGCGGGGAAGAAACATACCTTAAAATCTAAGTAGGTTTGTTTACCCGATTAGGGTTGTACGTTTGCTTACCCGATTAGGGTAGATATCATATTAGGATCGTTTGCCTTAGATAATTTGACTGAGATTGCATGATAGATAGGTTGATTGTTGGTTTCGGTAGTCTTGTGGTGAAATTGGTTTCCTGGAACGTTTGTCTCATTATTAAGAACTAGTTTGTTTATTTGTTTTTAGCATTTCATTCTTAGAACGATATTTCGTTCATTAGCAAGATTGATTCATAGTTAGAGTTTAGGTTTTGTTGCGTAGTTCCTGCGGGATCGACACCTGAAATACTACACACGTGCCGTGCACTTGCGGGTAGTTTAGGTTATTTGTTTAACTTTGATAACGCATCAAGTTTTTGGCGCCGTTTCCGGGGACTATTGCCAAGCCTAGAGTCTTTCTTGTTTTGTTTTTTGTTTTTGTTTTCTTTTCTTTCGTTCTTTCTACCTAATTCTGTTTGTTTGTCCTTTGTCAGTTTATGACCAGATCTCAAGGTGCTTCAAATCTACTCCAAATCAACCCTGAGATCGAGCGAACTTACAGACAACTAAGGAAGGGCAAGGAAGAAGGTAACACAGAACCGTCAAATCAACGAGATATGGATAATCAGAACGGCCATGGACAGCCACAATTACCTTTCGGTAATTTGGGGCACTTGTAGCAACAGCCACTCGCGCCTCAACCGCGAGAACCACAGGCTCCTCCACCACGTCGCCTCAGAGATTACGTGGTGCCGAACATGAACAACGTGCAAACAGCCATTAGGATGCATGTTGTTGCGAGAGAACAGTTTGAGATTAAGCCGGCGATGATCAACATGCTTTATCAGAAGCTATTCATGGGTGGAAATTACGAGGATCCCCGTCAGCACCTCAGAGACTTCCTTGAGCTTTCTGGCACGTTAAAGATACACGGAATCTCAGAAGACGCGATCTTATTGCGTCTCTTCCCCTTCTCAATTGGGGGAAGAGCGAAAACTTGGCTGCAATCGCTTCCCGCTGGATCTATCACTACTTGGGATCAGCTGTGCACATTGTTCTTATCTCGCTTCTTTCCTCCGAGCAAGACGATTCAGATGAAAGGGAAAATCACAACGTTCAGATGCAAAGATGAAGAAACTTTTTTTGAGGCGTGGGGCAGATTTAAGGATCTTCTACAGTTGTGTCCACACCATGGTCTTGAGCAGTGGTACGTTATCCAAACCTTTTACAACAGAATTTCAGATGAACACCGAACGACGTTGGATAATGCTGCCAGAGGATCATTTATGGATCTCAGCATCGAGGAGGCATACGAGCTGATCCATAACCTTGCCATGAACCACACCATGTGGTCAACACCGAGAGGTATGCCTAACAGCACTCGTCGTCTATGTGAGCCGAATCAGAGCAAGGCAACGGGTAATGCAGTGAACGCTATGTATTGTATGAATTGTGGAGATACAGAGCATGTAGCATATCAATGCACGATACATGAGGATTTCAAAGAGATGAATTATGCCCAGCAGCAAGGAAACACACAATTCGGGAATACCTATAACCCGAATTGGAGAAATCACCCGAATCTTTCGTACCGAACGACTCAACCGGTAAAGTATTCGGGGTTTCAGAAAAGGCAGCAAACTTTTCAGCAAAACAACCAGAAATTCCAGCAAGCTCAGCAAGTTCCGCAAGCTCCTCAACCTCCTCAAGCCTCTTCGTCAAACCTTGAGGGAGTGTTGTTCGAATTTATCAAGGAGCAAAGGCAGCAACATTCAACTCAAACCAAATTCAATGCGGATGTGGGGACAGCGATCAACGAGCTCAAAACTCAGATGGAATCCTTGAGCAATCATGTGAAGAGCTTAGAGAACTCTGTAGCACAGCAAGCTGCCTCATCCTCTCAGAATCCCAGACAGTTTCCCAGTAAGCCCGAATTAAACCCGAGAGAGTACGTCAACGCTATCTCCATGTGCAGCACTGATATGATCGAGGATTCGCCCTCCAAAAAGCAAGAGCAAGCTGCTGGAACGTCCATGAAAAGAGGAAAAGGTACGATTACGATTATGGAAGGAGTTGAACAAGATTTGGACAAACCATATGTTGCTCTACTGGCGTACAAACCTTCGATACCGTTTCCTCAACGGTTGGTGAGTAGTAAGAATCAAGAACGTGTGGGCAGATTTGTAGAGGATCTCAAGAAGCTTGACATCAACATCCCATTCGTGGAAGCCCTCCAAAAGATGCCTAATCATGCCAAACTCATCAATGAGGTACTTTCCAAAGAGAAGCATGTCGAAGAGAACGAGACGGTAGCACTCACCGAGGAATGCATCGCTATCCTTCAAAACAAGCTGCCACCAAAGTTGAAGGACCCCGGAAGCTTCTCCACTCCATGCACAATAGGTAATATTGATATTGATAATGCTTTGTGAAATTTAGGGGCAAGCGTGAACATCATGCCACACTTAGTTTTCAAGCGGATGGACTTCGGAAATCTCAAACCTACAAAGATGTCTCTATGCCTCGCGGATCGCTCGGTAAGATATCCGGTGGGAATTGTTGAAAACGTTCCCACCATGGTAGGTAAGCTTTTCATTCCCACTGATTTTGTTGTACTTGAAATAAAGGAAGATGCTAGGATACCTATTATTCTTGGTAGACCGTTCTTAGCTTAAGAAGATAGAATTCAACTTGTCCAGCCCTATGAACAGAAACTTATCCAAGGAGTCTTGCTTTACAGTCGATTCGCTGGACGAGTTATCAAAAGACACGCATGATCAAGTAAGTGCTTCTGATCCTCTTGTACGATATTTAACATGAGTTTTCGATAATGCAGGATTTTCGGACGAAGGAGCTGAGATGTACACGAAATTCATGAGTGCTATTGCAGCACTAGGAGATGCCCCACGTGAGGAGATACCACACGAATTACATGCTGGTTTCGCAATGAAGAAGACGTCCAAACTTGAGCCCGATCCTCCGCTGTTTTCTTTTCGGTATGAGTATGTTCAATGCGATAAGACATATCCTGCTGTTATGAATGCTAACATGAGTGCATATGAGATGAGAAAACAACACACATGCGTAAAGAAGCGTAGAAGAGTCAGCTCTTCGATGTGTATGCACGGAAAATATACGGAAGACAACCACGAACCTTCCACCGAAACTCAAAAGAGGCTGCACCCGCACTTGCACGAGCTAATGGAAAAAAGACATCATAAAATTTTTTAATGCAGATACCATTTATCTAACCTCGGACAGCGAACGAGTGAATCTCGTGCATGACGTGCCAAAGAAAGAAGCAATGACTAAGGGATGGCACGACAAAAATATCCTACCTCATGACTTCCAAATAGGTGATTTAGTTCTACTATTTAATTCTCGTCTTAAGCTTTTCCCGGGCAAACTACGGTCCCATCGGTCTGGTCCTTCTCAGGTACGAGAGGTATTCCCGCACAGAGTAGTAGAACTTTGGAGCGAGACGAGTGGCACATTCAAAGCTAATGGACATCGGCTAAAGCTCTACCAATCCGCTCAACCGATCGAAAGTGGAAACTCCATTTCTCTTTCCGATCCACCCGTCGTGCACACATGAGGAATGGAGACGTCAAAGCTTAAAGACATTAAATAAGCTCTTTCTGGGAGGCAACCCAACTGTTTGTTTTATTTTTCTTAGTTTTTGGTTTAAAACTCTGTTAACCGTTTTCGTTTAAAAAAAAAGAAAAACACAAAAAATACCACCACAAACGTGACTTCACTTCCCTTACCCTCCATCGGAGCTTCACGCCGAGGACGTTGTTCAATTCAAGTCTGGGGGAGCAGCTCACATTTGTCAGGTGATCTCGTTTCATTTTCTTTCATTTTCTCTTTGATTTTGTAGTTTTTAGGTTTTTTATTTATTTCGTGAGTCAGAGTCGTCCCAGGCACTTGTCTGGTGCCACGTTTTGAGATAAACCCTGAACCTAGGATACTTAAGAAGTTAGCCTTTTTTGTGAGATTTTGCATGTTTGAGCTAGGTTTTTCCTAAGCGTTAGAGCTTATTAGTCGGCTGAAAAACAATAGGTCGTAGTTCTTTGGGAATCCTAGTGTTGCTTGTAGGGGGTTTAGACGAGGTTGCTAGGCTAGTTTATCGTTTATTCTCTCTATCCAGATGGCCATACTTTGTGTAGACGATGCTTTACTTCCCTTTTCTAGGAGGATTACTATATCGTATGAGATCGGGCTTATTTGCAGATAAAGAGCGCACACTAACACTCTGTTGTCGATAGAAATAATGCCTAAAAAGCATGATCTAAAATCGATCGATATGAGTGCATCGACCTTGGTACTCTTTCCATGGATCGGGTCTAAGTGGTGGGTTGGCGATCATCTTTCTACGTCCTAAAGGCATAGCACAAATAAAACGCCGCCTACTCCGCTGCACTCTTGAACGAGATGCATGAGTATACCGTCATCGGTAGTCTGGGTCTAAGTAGAGGCTGGATCCCTTCAAATCCCACGTCCTAGAAGCCTAGTGTGTATGCAAAGAAAAATAAAAATAAAATAAAAAGAAAAAAAAATAAAAGAAAAAAAGAATAAAGAATAAAGAAAGAAAGAAGCTTAGAAAAGAAACAATTATCCTCGGTTGTTCTAGGTTTAACATTGGCTGAAGTCTTGTTTGGTGGAGAGAGTTACGTGGCTTGTCTAGTTTTCCTTTGATTTACTTTCTCATGGGTAGCCTTGGTGAACCTAGGATGAAGACTGAAAACTTAATTAGGCGAATTTGCTCTCGACGTGCTAGTTGATCGGTTAGGTTCGCTTTAGCGGTATTTCTAGGAGAAAGGGGAATTCTCAGATTTTGTATACCCCACGTGTTCCACGTTTACGTTTGCTTAGGGACAAGCAAACATTCAAGTCTGGGGGATTTTGATCATATCGTTTTCATACGTATTTCTTGCACGATTTTAGAGATATTTATGATATAGATGCGACGCTTTATATATGATTCCCTATCCGTTTTACTTGTTTTCGTGTTTTCATGTTCTTACAGGTTTTTATGTGTATTTGGTTCATTGCGACGCTTTATATATGATTCCCTATCCGTTTTTACTTGTTTTGTGTTTTCATGTTCTTACAGGTTTTTATGTGTATTTGGTTCATTTCGGAGCTAAAGGACATGCACGAGACAAAGTACCAATATCGAGGATCATCACGGGACAAACGGGACGAGAATCGGCAAGGAATAGTCATTACCCGCGCGGGTAACTCTCTAGCCCGAGCGGGCATTTGTTATGATGATTTTGTCCATCAAATTGAGCACGATCGGGCAAGAATTACCACGCCCGGGCCTCAGCCCGAGCGGGCATCACCTCAGCATGAGCGAGCTACCTCTTTGTCCATCGCGTTCTTACGCGATCATCCGCGCCGCACCCGAGCGGGTCACTTATCCAGCCCACGTGGGTCGCGTCCGTCACCTACAACTCCAAATAAGTTAATTTGACTTAAAACAAATGGGAGTTTGTTGGGGACTTATACAATAAGGAAAACCACTTTACAGAAGAGGAATAAGTGATATTTTTCTGGAGAAAGTAATGGAAACGTTGCCCAACTTATTCAAGAATGGAAAACTCATGAAAAGGCAAAATCGGTGGCTGTTGCAACATAAGGAAGAACTGAATGGCCGAAAGGGAAATGGGGGAGAAAAGGAAAGAAAAGGAGAAGGAAAGAAGAAGAGAGGAGTGAGAGGTCGAGCAGATTCACTCAATTTTCGGTTCTTGATCAAAGGGGAGAGAGAAGAGAGAAGGAGAAGGTTCTTGCGAAGGAGACTTAGAAGGAGCATTGGAGATCAACCCGACATTTCGATTTCGTTTGGTTTTCATGTTCCTTAGATCTTCTATATCGTTGATGTTTGTTTACGAACGCATGAGCGAGTAGTTTGTTTGTTCTAGGAGAAGGGATTAGCCCATGGCTATCCCCGAACCACTTTTGATTTATCTTTGAATGCATCTTCTTGTTTTTCGTTTATCTATTCTTTGTCTAAGAGCTTGAATGAGTTGTGTTTACGAAGGCTAAGTAGATGCATGTGTTAGGGATTAGGAGAAGGACCGAAAGGAGAATTCTAGTCCTAGAAGATCAGGTTTAGAACAACCGAGGTTAGGCCATGAAAGTAGGGTAGCAGCGGTTGAGGGTAAAACGAATGAATCACAGGTCTTATGGGTTTAGTTCAAGGTGTCAGTCATGAAAGTAGGGGATAACTGATGCGTATCAGAGTTAAATATAACCTAATCTAACCGCAAGTGCACGACACGTGTGTAGTATTTTAGGTGTCGATCCCACAGAGACTACGCAACACTACCTAAACCCGAACTACGAATCAAACTTGCTAACGAAAGAATGGTGATGAAGAATGAAATACTGAAATGTAAATAAGCTACTTGAGTTCTAACGATGAGACAAACGTCCTAGGAAACCGGTTTCACCACAAGACTACCGAACCCGACGATCAACCTATCTATCATGCAATCCCAGTTAAAGCTATCTAAGGCGGATGATCCTAATATGATATCTACCCTCTCTCAAGGCATAGACACGTGATCTAGACAAGCTGCCCCCTACTTTCGTGGCTGACACCATGAACTAAACCCATAGACTCTGTGATTCACCCGTTCACCCTCAACCGTTGCTACCCTACTTTCGTGGCCTAACCTCGGTTGTTCTAAACCTGACTTTCTAGGACTAGAATTCTCCTTTCGGTCCTTCTCCTAACCCCTAACACATGCATCTACGTGATCAGCGCAAACACAAGTAAATTAAAGCACTCAGATAAAGAATAGATGAACTAAAACGGGAAGATGCATTCAAAATAGATCAAAAGCGGTCTCGGGATAGCCAAGGGCTAATCCCTTCTCCTAGAACAAACAAACTACTCGCTCATGCGTCTATAAAGAAACATAAACATAGTAGAAAGTCTAAGGAACATAAAAACCAAACAAAACCGAAGTGGTGCTGCTTGATCTCCAATGCTCCTCCATTATCTCTTCGCAAGAATCTCCTCTATCTTCGCTGAATTCTTCTCCTCTGTAAGCTTGCTCTAATGACGTCTTCTGCCTCCTTTTAAGCCTCCTAAATCGGTCCAATTGTTGCCTAAATTGCCCCACGAGTTCCCTTATGTTTTAAGTTAAGTTTACTTAAGTTTTGAGCAGTTACGGGCCGCGACCCGCTCGGGTAATGAGTGTGCCCGCTCGGGCACGGCTAGGGTAACTCGTGCGCGTCTTGTGCTGCTGGAATGATGCCCGATCGGGCATGGAATGTGTGCCCGCTCGGGCACAAGGCAAAATGGTCCTAAATGCTTGCCCGAGTCGTGCTAAATGGTCCACACAATTGGCCGTAGGTTTTGCCCGATCGTGCAAAGGTTGTGCCCGACCGGGTGAGGCTTTTCCATGCTCAATCTCGTCCCGTTTGTCCCGTGATGATCCCCAAAGTTGCTCCTTAGCTCCGTGCATGTTCCTTTAGCTCCAAAATAGTCCAAACACGCGTAAAAACCTGTAAGAACATGAAAAGCACGAAAGCAAGTAAAACGGATACGGAATCATACGTAAAACATCACATATGTATCAAAAACGTCTCCTAAATCGTGCAAGAAATACGTATGAAAACGAGATGATCAAAATCCCCCAGACTTGAATGTTTGCTTGTCCCTAAGCAAACGTAAACGTGGAATACATGGGGTGTGAAAAATACGAGAATTCCCCTTCTCCTAGAAATACCGCTAAAGCGAACCTAACCGATCAACTAGCAAATCGAGAGCAAATTCGGCCTAATCGAGTTTTCAGCCTTAATCCTAGGTCCACCACGGTTACCCATAAGAAAGTAAATCAAAGGAGACTAGACACACTACCGTAACTCCCTCCACCAGACAAGACTTCAGACTATGCTAAACCTAGGTCAACCGAGGATACTTGTTTCTTTCTTTCCGAGCTTCTTCCTTTCTTTTTTCTTTTCTTTTTCTTTTTCTTCTTTTTCTTTGCATACTATGACTTTTTCTCTTTTTTTTCTTTT
>CM071874.1:24706422-24719698 GCA_036759665.1 Gynandropsis gynandra
CCCTACCGTTTGTATATTTACAGTTGAGCAATCATGGGGATACCAATTTTTTTATCCCTATGGAACCAACCACAGTCTTCTTTTCCATACCTCTTCTCGACTACTAAAGGCAAGGTAGCGAGAAAGCTCACCCTCTTTAGATCGTTCTGTAATATTCCAGTGGTCGCCGCAAGGAATGACGTCATAGCTCCTGCAGAAGTAATAACACTCAAAGCCGTATGTGGGTATCCAAATAAAGGGAGCACCTTGCTATCATGAAAACGCCCTAAACAACTCAGTTGAGAGCTTCGTGACCGGTTCAAGGGCTGTCATCTACCATCACTGCTTGATTTTCGTAAGAGTGAGGACCCTTACACCGGTTGGCATCTTCTTACCGCCCTCGCCCTGGTTCGTCGCCATACCTCGCCGTCAGTGTGCCGTTGTTACCTCGTCGATCGCTTGTCCTCGCCCTGGTTCGCTGGTCTGGGAATAAGAAAGAGAAAGAAAAACCTAGCTCTCTGTTTGGCTGGGTTTTAAGAGAAAAAGTGACGCAGCAAGAGGAAGACGAACAGGAAGGAAGAAGGGGTGAACCTGAAAAAAAAATGGACGTTAAGGCTTAACTGAAAGGAGTGCTAAGGGACTGATCGGTGTGAAAGGCAGATAATGGGATTCTTTTTCTCTTCTGACGTGACAGTACGGGAGGGGAGGAAAAATCCATTTATATATATAATTTTATATTTTTTATTTAAAAAGTATATAATTTTAAGTTCGATGAAAATATAACATTTTAATTTTACACGATTTTATTAAAATCAATTTCAGATTTATGCAATTTTAAATGATATATTATAAATTTGTTATGAAAAATAATATATTAATTAGATAATTCAAGGGATTTATAATAAAACTGTGTATATACATTACAAGTTATGTACCAATAATATACAAATTGTGACATCTCTATTAAAAACAGAAAGCGAATGGTGTAAATCCATGATCGAAACCAACGTGAAGACAGCCAGCAAAAAGAATAAAAGGAGAGCTAAAGCTTTAGAAGGAACAAGCTGCAAGCAAATTGCAACAACTCAAGAAGGCAATGCAATTAGAAAATAAAAGGTAGAAATTGTTGTGAACATTAGTAGGAAAAATAGTTTTTTGGTATTACTTAACACGATTACAATACATTAGTAGGAAAAATAGTTTTTTTTATTACTTAACACGATAACAATATATAAAGCTAGACTTTATATATTGTAGATTTAAATTTTAGATATTAATATTCTATGATATCTTATTACTTTTTAATTCGTCCTCATAATATAACACACCAAATATGAATTCAAAATTTAAACATCAAATAGAAAATGATGATCGATACAGTGGTTTTATGGGAAGATCTGTTAACTGATTTGTCGAGCTGATATAAGGTGCCGTTTTGAATTTGTCCACAAACAAAAGGGAAGTATAAGACAATATGTTTTATTTTGGAGTCCAAATTCACATTAATATTGTGTATCAATGTTGTCACAATAAATGACCAGATATATGGATAGATATATACCAAATTTGGAAAGTAGTGAAACAACCCAACGGATTTTCACAAACGTAGATCTATAGAATGATACTCAACCTCTATAGAAGAACGTGTTAGCGTGTTTTCCTTTTTGGTTGACTATGAGATATGATATGTGACAAGATAAAGAATGTACACCTTTGTGGAAGTATAGTTATTCCGATTTTCAGTCCAATTTGCATCACTAAAGCACGAAGAGTGAAAGATCACCAAGATATTTGGAAATGTGCAGCCAAGGAGTCAGTCATGGCTTGGATTCGTTTGAGACAACTGCCTATGAAAACTAGATCATCCACATAAATGAGAAATGAATATCACCATCATTTAGATAGAACAAAGATGCATGGGCTCGAGTGTTCGTGAATCCAACGACAATAAGAAAATGTCGATGTTTAGAATACTAGGTTCGAGGGGTTTGTTTAAGACCATAAACATATTTCAGTAGGTTACATACATGATGTGGTGGATCCCTATCATCAAATTCTAGTGGTTGAGATATGTCGACCACTTCTTGTAGATGATCTTGGAGGAACACATTATTGACATCTAGTTGTTGAAGTGGCCATTCCTAGAAAATTGCAATGCTAAGAACAACACAAATGGTGGTAGGTTTGATCACAAGATTAAAGCTTTCATTAAAGTCTAAACTTGCGCATTGATGAAAAACCTTTGGCAACAATAGAAGCTTTGTAGCATTCCCTGAATCCATAGAGGTTTATTTTGATGTAAGAAAATCCAATTGCTTCTAACAAATCTGCTAGCATCAATCGCCAGTAGGGGTGGACATTTCGGGTTACCCGGACCGATCCGAACCAACCTAATCCGAATAACCCAACCCATGAGATATATGGGTTTTATAGAAAACCTATATGGGTTCAATATCAAAAACCCAAATGGGTTCGGGTCAGTCCGGGTTCGGGTTCGGAATAACCCGAGAAACCCGAACAACCCGAAAAAAAAACTTAAACAAACCTTAACCCTAGACAGTGAGTCGTGACACAGCTTCCTCTCCCTCTCTTTAAAACCCGTTTAAAACCAGAATTAACCGTTTAAAACCCGAACTTAAATAACCAAAAAAACCCAAAGAATCCAAATTACCTGAAATATCTAAATAACCCAATATAATTCGGGTTTTTGGGTTCAATATTTCAAAATCCGAACAACCCGAACCCAGATCGAAACCCGAAGAATTCGTCCCGAAAACCAATTTGTTTTTTTTTGTTCAATTTTTATAACCCGAGGAACCCGAATCCAGAACGAATCCGAGGAACTCGTCCCGAAACCCGGATTGTCCACCCCTAATCGCCATAACAAGTTCCCAAGTATCATTCCAAATGAGAGGATTGTACTCATTACTCATTGCGAGATTTCATTTGTTATCTTTAAGGGCTTGTTGAAAATGTGTATGACTCTTGATAAAGGAATGTCGAGTGATAGAAAAAACTTGGCATTTGGCTTAAAAGTGTTGTTCTTTGATCGAGTAACCACAAAATGAGTGTTTTGTGCATGTGAAAAAGGATTAACCTTGGCCATAACAAGTGACAAGGGATGTGTTACCTCGACCATGGACAACATAACTTGTGGCAAAAGAAAGAATGACACGGAGGTGATTGGTGAAGATGAGGGTGTAGAGGACCTGAGAGAATGGAAGATGAAACTTAGACATTATATGTTTGACTATAGGTAAGGCATGATTACTTAGACAGGAGTGTCATTTAGACAAAGTTGACTTAAGACTAGAATACACAATAAAAGGAGACGATGGATACATAAGATTTGGTCACTCGTAGAAATCGTCTTTAACCTTTCCATCCAGCAATGACACCCATATTAAGATTCTTTCACCTAAAACAAATGAGAAAATAATTCAACATATATTTTAATAGTATCATATAATTGATGGACCGGTATAAAAATATTTATATAGTAGAAACACAAAACACATTGTCTACCTAAATAGAGCAAGCATAAGAAGGAAATGCTAAAGAACCTATATTCGCGATTTTGAGAGCCAATCAATTACCAATAATAACGTTATCACATCCGCCGTAAGGGATATAAACTGGAAGATTGTGGGAACCTTGGTTATATGATGTGACGTACCACCATCAAGAAACTTTGAGATGAGTCATATGAAGAAACTATATTGTGGAATGCTTGTGGTTGCCATGGCCGAGAACAGTCTTGCCATGGTTGGGAGATGCATGTCACATTTTGGGGGCAGTGTCATGTTGGGCCAAGTCTTTCCGATTTTGGAGGCTGGGATGAGTCAAAATTGAGGACACCTCTTTGCACTATGACCGAAGGTTCTGCACATTGGTATCCCTTAGTTGTTTTGTGATTCCATGATACATTGTGTTGTCTCCATGGATGCGGTTCGAGGCGAGTTCCAACGTTGTTAGCCCTAATAGGCAACATAAAAGGGATGAGGGAGAGCAAGACAAGTTTGTCATCATAATGAATCAACTTCTCTTGGAGTTCCTCAATGGTGATAGCCGTATCCTTGGCCTTGACGATGTCAACAATGAGTTTTGTAGTCTTCTGGAAGGCTTCAAGGATATCTTCATTAGAGATGTCAATGGGTTGGACAACCCAATCCATTGAAATATAAATGGGTTTACAAGTTAATTGGATCGGTTTAATTCAACCCATTTAATTATTACTTTTATTAATAATATTTTGTATATATAGAATTTATCATTTGATATTAATAGAATAGCAACATATGACAAATGAAAATATATGTTCCATTTCTAATAATATTATCCGAATAATCATTTGTACAATATTGCATGTACTAACAGACTTAAACTATAATTTTGTTAGGGGCAAAAACCAAAAAGTCATCAATTTATCAAAAATTTAAAAAAATTATCAATTAACTTTTGGTAAATTAAATATAATTTAATAAAAATATATAAATGTTTTTACTTTTAATGTAAAATAAAAAATCAATACTATTTAATTAAAATGTATAAAATTATAATAATTTAGAAAACTTATGTTTTAATTAATTTATTCAATTATTTGTATTCTTATGACATAAAAATTCAAGAAATGGTGTTTTTTAATTCTCCATTTCAAAATATATTTTTTAAATTATAAATTCTAATTTAAACTAATTTTTATTTAATAAAAATTATAAAAAACATTGGAGCATTTGACCCCAATGGTTGCAATATAGATGTGCCCCAATTCCATGTATGTTATTTTTAAAGGTTGAAAAATAATCTCATGCATGTGGAGAATATCGTTGTTTTCGAGTACTTATTTGATCATTTGTTTCTGTGGATTCACTCGATAATAATGACATCACGTTGGTACTTTCTACGCTTCTCATTGATAACGATGATCACATTATTAAATAAATTTAAGCAAGTCACGACACATCCAAAACTTACTCATTTTCCATGGACTCACTAGATCGACGCCAAATCAGTTCTTTAATTATCCTTCAACAAGAAGCGAAGTGATTATCCATGAGAAAATTCCATCATCGTGTAACCATAGAGTTATGTAATTACCAAATCAAAATATCACCGAAATTAGGTCGGGAAAAAGCTGAATAAACAACTTCGTAAATGCATCATAAATTACATAAAAATAACAACTCAAGAACTTATATTTCTAAAACAATTCCGAGTGGTAGCTTTAGCAACACCGACTCCTCTTCTCTATGTAAGTACATGACCTAGACAAATTCCTACAAAAAATTCTTGAATCATACTAAATGAATAACTGAACCCATTCCAATAATCGAATAGTTGGAGCTGAACCTAAAGCATCAAAATCACAATATACCAATAGAGAATATTATAGAATGATTTAACTCCAAAACTGTATCCCAGAATCAGAATCTCTTTAGAAAGCTAATTGATACATAAACACTCCTCCAAACCCATTAAACAGAGAATTCACGTTCAAATATGTAACACAAAATCAAATATATAAAAAATGAAGGGCTTTTCTCTTTAAAAGTTTGAATCCACAAAATCCAGAAACTAACCAAAAATCGATAAACAAAGAGGAAGCCAAAGAAACTATAGATACATACACTCGAAACAGTTGTTTCACCATTGAAAAGCAACAGATTCTCGCCGAAGGAAAATCGTGGAGTTGGTTTGTTACACGGTAGAAATGTTAACTTTAAGTAACTTTGATAGCAAATCCGAAGAACGAATAGAAGAAATTCAATCTGGCGATCCAAATCCAACGAGAAGATCAAATCGACTGAAAATAGAACAAAAGCTTACATCTTGCAACGATCGAAAGGTGGATAATTAAGGTGGAATTGTGATCGGGGGTTGGGGGAGACGGGTAAAAGATAAAGAATAGTGGTTGGATCCGACGATTACGATGACAAAGCCGATGATGGAATTATCGATCATGTAGTGATCGCTACTACTTCGTTAAGGATATAAGGTCATGCAATTGTGGCATAAGCAAACTTATGATTACGAAGGACAATTAGGTTTTTTCTGGGCTAATGGGTTAAATTAGTTATACCCATTAAAATCATATTAATTGATTTTAAACCCCATTAATCCAAATAGTTTATATACCCATTTAATTTAATCTATACCTATTTTTAAATGGATTGAATTGGGTTGACCTATTAAACCAATCCAGTTTGATATTATTAATTTTTATGGTCAAGCGTTTTTTTTAAGAGGGCAGACTCGTCAACATGTGGTGACATAACGGATCAACTCATCATCTATTTGCGTGTCTTGGTACTTTTTAGTTTCTTCTTTCAATTGTAGGATGTAACCACGATATTGTTTGCTAAGTGTTGAAAAGGGATTTCCATGCCCCACAAACCGAGAAGGAGTGGATGACCGAAGATTGGAGAGGAGTGAAAACTGTGCCTAAGAGAGCGCTAAAGAGTAGACGAACTTTTTTCCACCACATAGAAAACGTCGGGTTCTCAAGTGGAGTTCCTACACAAAAACTGTGGCCGATAGAACACAACTTTCTTCAAGAAGAAAAAAATCCAAATTGTGATCCTCAAGAAGAGCCTTAATTTAGATACTCCATGTAAGATAATTTAATGGTGTGAGTTTCATTATGTTTGTCATATTAACGAAGATGATGGATGATCGAGGATTGTTTGTGTTGAAAGTAAGTGCAGTCTCGAATGAATGAGACGAGGAAAAGTTGGCGGACAACATGGGGATTAATCGACTAGGGAAAATATGAGAAAAAAGAAAGACGACGAACAACGCCGTCAGAGGAGAGAAGAATAGAGAAAAAGTAACCCTATAAGGGTTCTGATACCGAAATAGGAAAAATAATTTTTTGTTTGTATTATTTGAGATAATTACAATATATATAATATGCTTAATCTAATTTGAAATAATAAAATCGGAGATAAAACATTTAGATGTGAATGAGAGTGGTTCTCTCATGGCGACATGCGCCATGAAGGGCTGCCATGAATGGTTTCAACTAGAAGAAAAACGGCGGTAGGTAGGAATAGTTTGACTGAATGGCAAATGGAAATCACCATTTATACGAGGCACGTTGGTTGGGAGATGGCCTTTGGCCATTATAAATAGAGGAGCCGATAGATAGGAAATTTCATTCTGATAAAAAAGAAACACCAAGATTTTCTCAACAACAAACATGGATCTACCGAGAGGAGGAAATTGGGTAGAGAGAAATAATTAGAGAGATGGTTTTAGGGAGAAGAGAGAAAATATTCTCTTCCGTTTGGGGTCGTAAGAAAAAAAGACCAGAATAAGTCGAACCATTCTTTTCTTTTCTTTTCTTAATTTTTTTACAGTGAATTTTCCATGTTCTCGTTCATTTTGAATTCCATAGGAATGCATGTAAAAATCTAGTAGGCATTAGTAAAGCACAATAGATACAAAAAATAGTATGATTATGTGTAATGAATGTTAGAATCAATAAGTTCAAATGTACAATTTATAAGCGAATAATATAAAATGATGAATTGAAAAACAAAAATTAATTAAAATAGCGGATTTATGATTGATCGAGTTTTACGATTAGGGTGTTCTAAGATAGAAATTTCTGCACTATTCCACCTCGAGATTCAACGATCACAACGCAATAATCTCTTGTCGAATTTACTTATTACTGTATTTTTTGAATGATCCAATGATCATTCGTATAAATAACTTCGGTGCAAGTCATGAGGTGCAAAGTGCAAATCATGAGGTGCAATTTTTCTTTAGGATGCAAGGTTTCAGAGAAGAGTCTTTGGAGCTTTTGAACAAATTGCAACGATCCATTTCCAGCCGACCAAACTCAAAAAGGGGCTAATAAAAAAAATCCGGACTTGTATAATAACTGAAAGCAATAAACTCAAGTAAAAATGGTGGTTATCTAGTCGTCTGGACTAATAAAGCAGAAACCGAGAGAAAGATGATAAAAATAAAGGGTTTTACATAAATTACATGAAATTAATATCATCTATAGTATGTATAAATTGAACTAGTTAATATGTTTTATACTAATTGGGCCCAATAATACATTATTATCATTATTATTAACCCACAAAAAGTTTTAGGAAAATCTCAAAATAAAACAAATAAGGGAAACCGAAATTTAAGGAAAATAAAAACCGAAACTAACGAATTTGCATGAGAGCAAAGAGGCAAAAGGGGGCCTTCTTACAACGATGAAGAGGAATAAGCGAAGATGAAGAAAGAAGTAAGCAACAAATCAGTTGAAGTCTTTGAGTCGCTTCTTAAGCATGTCCATGGATTTCTTTCGACCACTCTGCTTTGTATTTCTGCTTGAAAGGCTTCCAAATATCCCATCAGGAGACTCCTTGAACTTGTCACAAATTGTACCCACCTTCTTGTAATCCAACATGTTGTAGTTCCTCTCCCTTATCACAGGGTTCATGAAGTTCTCTGGTTGACTGCTCAACAACAAATTCACCAGTTGCCTTGCTTCCATTAAATAGCTTCTGAAGCTTCCCTCTTCCTTGTAAGTCTCGCTCAACCCCGTCGAGTGATATCTCTCTTCAGCAAAGTTCTCTATCACTTTGAGGTCGTAGTTGATACCCGAGACTGCATTCGCGTTGAATCTCTTGATGCTGTCGCTGAGGAACACTGACACAATGGAGTTTGAAATATGCTCAATCGCCCCAACTCCAACTTTGTACAAAGCATCCATGGGAAGTAATTGCTGTGCTGTCGACATGACTGTCTCCAGGTAAATAACAACCTCGTTCATGTACTCATGTGGACCTTGTGGTATCTCCTCTGTCGTCCAGCTAATGTTCTCTGTGAGGTTCATGAACTCATCCAATTTGGTGTTTACAACATTTAACAAAGCAAGATATGCTGCGTCTCTAGATGTTTTCAACACCACCTTGGCTGCCAAACTGGCCCGAGGCTTTTCAACCGATCGGCTTGGGATCCCGCAGAGTTGAGCTGCATACAGGAGGAAATAGTCACATGCCTTTTCAAGGAAAGCTATATTTGCTGCAATCTGCATAGCTTGAGATACACCAATCGCATTGTTGCTAACGGTGTCGATGATGACTTCATTCAGGACATCGATTAAGATCTTGTCTAGGTACTTCTTCACAACATTGAAGAAGTTAGCGTGCAAACCATAGGACAAGTAATCAACAGATCCCTTCACATATGATCTGATGATGCGGCAAACATCAGGTACCATAGAGGAGAATGGTGCAATGTATGTGAACGCTGGCATAATATCTGACGTCTGAAGATTAAACGATAATACATTGTTTTCGTAATCTGCTTCCTTCTTTATTACCATCTGCTGATAAGTGTCATTTGAGATAACAGTAACAATCTGCTGCCGACATTCCTCGAGAAGAAGCTCGTGGTATTTGTCTCGACTCTTGTCAAGGGCGTCAAGAATAGAACCCACTTCATAACCATACTGTCTAAGGGTTGTACTGAGGAGAGTTACATAATCTTTCACCAAAAGTAGATGTGTTGGCGAATCCATGCCGGAAAACTGGTCCTCCAACACTGATATGATTTTGGAAACGGCTGTTTCCCACATTGTGTCAAGTTGGTCAGAGGACAAGAATCTTCCGGCTGTCCTAACAACCCGATCTTCCACGATAAAATACCCTGCAATCTGAGCTAGATATGTTTGGTACGATTCAACAAAAGGTTGAGCTGACGAGATTTGCAGATCAGAACTTAGCTGCAATTGCCGGTTCTTATAGTAGTAGTCACGGAATCGCTCTGGGATTCCTAGAATGGTGTGGATGTGATATGCTCGATAAAGAGGTGTCAGATCAAACTTCAGAACTGAATCTTGTTCCGGGTCTTCGACATTTAAAGTGTAAGCTAACTCTCCCCAGCCCCCTGTGTTTTGCTCCTCAGCTTTCCTCTGCCGTTCCAGCATTTCTTCTTCCCTCTGCCGAGCTGAAGCAGTGAGGCCAATAGCAGTCTGGCCTATATCCTTCGCAGAACTCCTAATGTGAACCAACCATTCATTAAATTGGCTACACACCTTTTTCTCAATATGTAACTTAATCACCGGGATTTTCTTCTCTATTATCAACTTTAGAATCTTGACTGGGATTATCTGAAGGTAGCTCTTCTCAATCAGATCCAGGGTCTTCAGTGCAGGATAAAACTGCCCTTCGGACACATAATTGTTACATTTAAGGCACAGATCAAGCGCTTCAACACAGATCTTTGACATTTTAATAGCTTTAGTTACGTTCTTCTTGATGGCATAAGATTCGAGCAGCTCTTCCAACTTGACCAACAAAACACTGCCCACCTCCTGCAGCCGGAAATTATCGCTTGCAAGGTCACTTTTGAGCTCTTCGGCATCAACTAGCACACCACGGAGCTCATCAACTGCAACAATGAATTCTTCGTAGTGGGTCTTGCATAGCTCCTCGATTTCAACTTCCTTCTTTCTCACAACATGTTTTAGCTGGTGGACGAGTGGCTCAGGCCGCCCCATCTCAAACGCATGCCTAACAAGAGGACCCACATCATCGCCATTTCCAATCAAAGTTGCAAGAACTAAATCTTCTCCAGTGTCTCCATTCTCGGTAATAGTTCTCCTTTTAGGCTTGACCTCCATCACTGCAACAAAATGCCAATAACAAAGATATCAAGCAACACTTCTAAAGATAGTTAAAAAGGGGAATTATAACTTACGCAACAACTCGTGTCCCTCCCGGTGGAACAAAAATAGACGGGACAGAACTTCTCCGTAGAATCCAACAATAAATAAGATCGATCAAATATATCAGTGCAGCTATAATTTAGCAGTGCAAATGTAATCATATCAACAGGGTTTCTCTTCAGAACCTTCGTGCATTTGTTAAATTTGTTTACAAGAACAACTAATCATTCATCATGGCACATAATGTCAATATGTAACTAACATGCCGATGATTCATCTCTACTTGCGAGCCAGAGATAAAGCCAAATTATTCTTTATTGTGGTAACTACAAATTGATTTCGAAACAATAAGCTATCCGTATGAAAATGCCGTATCTTTCGGATGCATGAAATTCTCCCGTAGAGGCATTGACGACGTATACCGAGACAAATCCACTGGATGAAATGGGGAAGCAGATAATATAGTACCTTCTCCAGGCTCCGAATCTCGAGATGATGAGATCGAAAACCAGAAGCCTATGCGGTAATGATCTGGAGGTCAAAATACAACGTCTTTTCGTCCGTCTACTTCGTGGGTCGATCTGGAAACCCGCTCAGGAGCGAGAATCGAGATAAGAGGCGTCAAAACACACGAACACAGAAAAGAAAAGAAGGTTCAGACTCGAAGAAGAGATTGAATTCGGTGAACCAAGTGACAAAAAAAAAAGAGAACTTCGGAGAAGACTAGAGAGAGACATCACCGGTGGCCGGAGACGGTGAAGAGGGAAAACTCATGTGGCAGTCGGTCTGGTGAAATCCATTCTACAAAACGTGGATTTCGAGTAAGGGGTAATTTCGGGGTTCTGATTGAAATATGAGGGTATTTTGGGCTTTCAAGCGCGACTTTCGGTTATTCTTATTAGGGGTAGCTTCAAAAATAGCCCCGTAGGGTTAAATCACTTCAAAAATACCCATTCTGGAAAAAAGAATTTCTAACTTAAAAAGTATCCGTATAAATGTTGATATTCCCAAAATACCCCTGCGACTTTACGACCCAGTTCGATCCAGCGACCCAGTTTGACCCTGCGACCCTTGTCCCTCTGCGACCCTTATTCCTCTGCGACCCTTGGACCCCTGCGACCCTTGTCCCTCTTCGACCCTTATTCCTCTACGACCCTTGGACCCCTGCGACTCTTGTCCCTCTTCGACCCTTGTTCCTCTGCGCCCCTTGGACCCCTGCGACTCTTGTCCCTCTGTGACCCTTGTTCCTCTGCGACCCTTGGACCCCTGCGACCCTTGGTCCTCTGCGACCCTTGGACCCCTGCGACCCTTGGATCCCTGCGACCCTTGTCCTTCTGCGACCCTTAGACCCCTGCGATACTAATTTATTATTTACAAATTATTTACACATAATATGAATAAAATTTGAAAATACAGCTCAAATCAAAATATGTTGGACCCGTGCGACCCGTGCGACCCCTCCGACCATTGCGACCCTTTTGACCATTGCGACCCTTCCGACCATTGCGACCCTTCCAACCATTGCGACCCTTCCGACTAGTCTTTTCAATGTCAGACTACACTGCCTTTTCCAGGTTCTAGCTATGCTTTTTATTTTACCAATGCATGCACCTTGGTCATTCTTTGTATTTATTGTATTTCTGGATTTTAGGAGTCCATTTATTTTTCGTAATAAATAGAGGAGGAAAGCTACAACAACAAGCACCAAATCATCTCTTGTTTCGAGTCTTTCATTCTCCCAAAAGGGCGATTTCTAACATCTAATTCTCTGAAAAATCCTTGTTACCTTTGTGACCGTTAAGGTCACATGGTCGACCCAGGGCATCGTGCTGTCTATTTGTTACTCAATGTCTTGGTAATCGTCGGACTCAGTCTGTATGCAGATACACACAAGTACTTACAACATGGATGGAGTACTTTGTGATGTATCTGCACTACATAAGGTCTTGGTAATCGACGGACTCAGGCATCAAGCTCTATCCGCGTTACCTAAGGTCACGGTTGGAGGTCATTTGCTACCGTGGAACTCACCGTACATGACTCAAAGCCCGAAATGTCAATGGAGCATTTCTTGCGGTGAAAGAGTCACTAATCTTCAGCAAATTTGACATTTTTTTCTTTCCTTTTTTTTCTCGTACTTTGCCTTCTTCTTTCTCGAAGGAGACCTTATGTAACCTTATGTAACTCTTGTGACCTTTGAGACCTTATGTAAACAATATTTAAACGTTGAAAATGTCTTATTTTGCATCTATTGTTCGTAAGATTATGAAAGAAGTCGAATCAATATACAATCTTCGAAAATATTATACGGAAAAGGAAATATAATATCGCATAATATTATACAATCTTCGAAAATATTCCAGATTTAAATAAGATATCAGAAAATATCCAGAATATCTCATAGAATATCATCAGAATAACTTTTGTGACCTTTGTAACCCATGGACGACTCATGCGACCACATAATACCCTTGTTCGACTCATGCGACCTATGCGACTCGGTGCGACTTGTCGTTTTGCTGTCAGACTCCTGTCTTGCCACCAATGTGACCCATGCGACCCATGAGACCCTTCCTACCCATGGACTTGTCGTTTTGCAGTCCGAATATTTTCTTC